>VOPJ01013805.1:132272-199370 GCA_014673585.1 Semibalanus balanoides
CCCCCCCCTAAACCGTCCGAAATCGGCAAAAAATGACACATTGTATGATATAGAAGGAAATCTAAGCATATTTTACTTTTTTTATTTAATCAGATATCAATGCATAAGCAAGTGAAATCCGATGAGTTTATTGTGTGAGACTTTTGGGAATTCCTCCTACAAACTCCCGTTCTGGATCCGCCGCTGATGACGGCCGCCTGGCCGTGTGGTTGTCAGGGACGTTGGTCCTACAATTGTAGCAGGGAACGTTAAGTCCAGTAGGGGCGGGGGGCACGGGGACCATGCACCCCCCCCTTGAGCGACAAAAAATCACATTAGAATAGATAAGATTCTTTGAAAACGTCGCCCCCCCCCCCCCCGGTCAGCAGCATATGGCTGAGAGGAGCAAAATGTGATTTTTCCGACGTGCCCCCCCTGACCAAAATCCTGGCTACGTGCCTGGTGGTTGTAGCCAAGCATAGAGGGCCCGGAAAAATATCCCGGGTGCAGAAGAACCATTCCCCCTCTCCCCTTGGTACGCCTCCGGTCGTATCGTGAGCACGAGCAGAGCATTGAGCTCCACCCTGTTGAAAAATCGCGTCCGACATACTCGGCAAAAATTTATGAAGGTAAAAATACTATGCCTTCATATGGAAGCAACTCAGATAATGAAAACATTGCGCAGTGGTTACGGTTTCAACGCAAAACATTACTTGCTCTGTAACTAGCCGAAATCCGACGCGGAATTGCTTTTACTTGTTTTGCAGGTGAGGTGTATGAAGAAGTGTCAATTGAATTTGTAAGTATCATTATTTAATTAAAAAGTAATGCAATCTGACACCAGGAGGACCCAGGAGGCCGATGTTTCTTTTCTATGCGTTCTAACGTTACAGCATCACTCATTTCCATGTTGTTATCAATCTCAATCTTTGTCGTGTTGTAACATGCATAGGGCTGTTTCAGTTTCTCGCGGTCTTCGTGATATTGATTTGGTGTGGTGTGGTATTACCTCCAAGGTTACTTGAACATAAGGCTAGACAGATCATACATCATTGATGCTGAAACTGTATGGGGATTCAGTTGGGGACACTAGGGAAATGCTCCAAAAATAGAGCGTTCTAATTTTAGAGTTTGATGCATTGTAAGTGTTCATGAAAAATGGTCTTTTTAAGCGGCTGTTGCGTAGCACTGCGACCACTTGACGACCTATATATGACATATATGGCAAGAAAATGGTTGAATACTCGGTCATCCCCTAGCATTATTAGATCTTTCAAAACTTAACCATTGCATCACTAAGTTAATTATTTGGACATTCTGCATGTTACCAGACACTATGCTGTACACTCACCTTACCGTATAAGTTCAGTAATTCAACTCCCAAATTTATTGAGTGGTAACACTTCCCAAAAGTCTCTAGATTGACCCACAATTTTAACATGTAAAACTCTCAAGATTCAGCAAAATTAAGTCTCAATATTTTCTCAATATATTTATTACTCCAAAAATTATCAATATTTTTTTCAATCAAAACTACCACTTTTCGTATTCAAAACAGTAATCAATATTGTATCCTTTCTACATAATTTTGGACTCTCATGGTCTTTTTGGTCTGAAATTTTCCACTCTGACACCCAAGCTAAAATGGAATATTGGGCTCTTAGTGACTCTTACATGTTCTATTAACAAAAGGTGGTCATATTTGAATGACCAACTTTTGTTAGGTTTACAGACCTATAAAAATGTGTATACACCCGTGAATATGGCCTGTCATATTTTGTCATTGATGCCATCTATTTTTGCTTTTGTCTTCCTGAATTTCAGCCACTCATCTTTTAAATGGTGCAGAAATGAATTGTTGTATAGAAACGGGCAGTTCCAATGCACACACGGCCCCCAAAAAGCCTCTTGGATTATCAAAATTGCATATTCTCTCCTACAATAAGTTGGTATGGACTTCCATAACAACATGAAAGTTGGTGTGGAGTTTTCAACACCAACTACATACCTACAAAGTTACAGCCTTGGTCACATTGATGTGTTTTCAAAAGACATAAAACTGACTTTAGTAGCATGAGGCCTTTTCAGATTGAGTACTTGAAGTTCAAAATTGTATGTGAAGTTTTTGGTTATCAATCCAAAAAATATTGCTATAGAACTTATCTCGCAGATTTTGCCATGTTAAATAACTAGCATGAACGTGGCATTAGCAAAAACAATTTTTGCTGTGCATATAATATTGTACAGTAGCTAAACTTAAGTATAAGTTTTTTGGCAATGCAAATTTAAAACTGCTATCATGGACACAAACTTCAAGAATACATCAAACATCATAATTGTTCATTACCGACTGACCATGTTGTTCATCTGTAAACACGTTCACCCTCGCGCTGTCTTCTCCCCACCACCCCACCATGAACTGCCCTCTCCTGTCTCTCCTGCAGGCACAGCGCCATGGCCGCCTCCACCGCCGCCGAGCGCGTCCCATTCGCCCACTTCTGCAACCTCTGCGAACGTCTCTCAGCGGCGCCGACCCGGCCGCTTTGCCTCAACCGCTGGCGTCGCTTCCTCGCCCAGTACCGTGCACAACTGGCGCCGACAGGGGGCGACTCTGCCTACACGCTTCTACGTCTGCTGCTGCCTGACCGGGACCGGCAGCGGGGAGCGTACGGGGCGAAACACCACCGGCTGGCGGAGCTGTATAGCACAGCGCTGGGGCTGCCGCGGGGAAGTCAGGCGGCGACCCAGCTGCTGGGGTACCGGTCCAGTGGCAGTGTTCAGCACGGGGGCGGAGATTTCGGGGAGACGCTGCAGCATGTGCTGCAGAACAGGTGTCCGGAGGCACGGGGAGGAGAAGGACAGTGACTGGAGCATGAAGGTGAGGGGAGGCACGGGGAGGAGAAGCGCCGGTGTTGTGTTGCCGCTCTGCCTGATATACCGTGTCTTATATCGCTAAACCTATCCGAACGCAGCCTAACTGAACCATATCTAACCTAGCCTCACCGAAACTAACCTGACCTAACTTTACATGCTTATATTTGCCGTTCATTACTGCCCCTCTCCCCCTAACACCTATTCAACCTCATCTTGCTATCCAACAATCCTGTCTTCTCCCTTCATCTTGGCCTTTCTCTCTGCCTTTTTAAACCTGGCACGAGCCGTCCCTCCTTAGGGTTTAAAACACTGGCTCTTTCATCCTTCCGTCTATCGTTGAGCCGCGATATGAACCGCCGTTCTCTTGTAATATTCGGAGCACGTCATTGTCACAATGCGCTTCACCTGGCTGATTTATTATTCTGTTGCTGACTGCTGTTCATTCCTCATTCTGGTATCGTCATAATATGACTTAAAAATTGTTCCTCTGTAACTATAGATACGAAGTTCATGCAGTCATCATTGATGATTGTTGTAGAAGACTAAGTTTGCATCATCGTCATCGACATTTTTGTTATTCTCATGCTTAGCCACATTTACTTTTATTCGCATTACTCTGATATCTCATTCCTTGTATCTGCTTCATCAGAGGGTGGATTACACTGATATCTCATTCCTTGTATCTGCCACATCAGAGGGTGGACGACACTGATATCTCATGCCTTGTATCTTCCTCATCAGAGGGTGGATTACACTGATATCTCATTCCTTGTATCTGCTTCATCAGAGGGTGGACGATACTGATATCTCATTCCTTGTATCTGCTTCATCAGAGGGTGGACGACACTCTGTCCCGCCTGGCAGAGCAGAACCAGGCCAGTGATCGCTCCGGCCTCCAGCAGACCATGCAGCAGCTGGTGCGGGCTCTGTCGGCTCGCGAGCACAAGTGGCTCGTGCGCATCATACTGAAGGAGGTAGGTGGCGTGACTGCGGCCCGGGGCCTGTCTGCCGCGGAGACGGACAGACGCGTGTTGTGGGACGAAGGAACGATGGAATGATAAAACAGCTGGCTCATCAGACTTCTTACCTGATGGCTACTATGAATAGCAGCTTCAGATTTGTTGAAGTTTCATGTTTATTTTTATTTTTAGTCGAAAGTCCTTGAAATATCTAAATGTCCGACATTATATTAACCTATAATGGGTAGCTACTAGCTGCCTACTCCGGTTCAAGCTGTAGCGGCATCTGTTATGTTTTGACGCCTTATGAGTACTTCATGCTGTACTCTGTAGTGTTTACTCCTCTACCGGTACTCTGTTGTATCGGCACATATCCTGTCACACTGCGCGGTAAGCTGACAGAGTGTCTCGCGTCAGATGCACCAAGGCACAAATAGCATTACAAAGCATTGCAATAAATGACCCTTGCCGCCAGGTGCGCTAAGGCACAGACATTATTATAAAGGATTACGATAATGACCCTTGCCGTCAGATGCACCTGCGCATCGACAGCGGCGCGCTGCTGACCGCCTACCATCCGGATGCCGCCGAACATTACGCCGTCAGCAGCTGCCTCCGACGGCTGGCGGCAGAGCTGGCCGACCCCGACCGGCGCCTGCAGCAGATCCAAATCAGTCTGTTCACTGCCTTCAGGTCAGTCTGGTCCGCTGTCTGGTCCGCTGTCTGGTCCGCTGTCTGGTCCACTGTCTGGTCCACTGTCTGGTCCACTGTCTGGTTCACTGTGGTGGTCCGCTGTACTGGTTCACTATGTTAATCCGCTGTCTGGTCACTGTTTGGTCCCGCTGTCTGGTCCGCTGTCTGGTCCGCTGTTGGTATCACTGGTCTGGTTCACTGTCTGGTCCGCTTGCTGGTCGCTGTCTGGTCCGCCTGTCTGGTCCGCGTCTGGTCCGCTGTCGGTCCGCTGTCTGGTTCACTGTCTGGTCCACTGTCTGGTCCGCTGTCTGGTCCACTGTCTGGTCCGCTGTCTGGTCCACGGTCTGGTCCACTGTCTGGTCACTGTCTGGTCCGCTGTCTGGTCCACTGTCTGGTCCACTGTCTGTTCCACTGTCTGTTCCACTGTCTGGTCCACTGTCTGGTTCACTGTCTGGTTCACTGTCTGGTTCACTGTCTGGTCCGCTGTCTGGATCGCTATCTGGTCCGCTGTCTGGTCCGCTGTCTGGTCCGCGACTGTCTGGTCCGCTGTCTGGTCACTGTTGGTCATTTGTCTGGTCCGCTGTCTGGTCCACTGTCTGTCATTGTCTGGTCGCTGTCTGGTCCACGGTTGGTCTACTGTCGGGTCCACTGTCTGGTTCCACTGTCGGGTCCACTGTCTGGTCCACTGTCTGGTCCACCGGTCTGTCCACTGTCGGGTCCACTGTCCGGGTCACTGTCGGGTCCACTGTCTGGCCACTGTCTGTCCACTGCTGGTCCGCTGTCTGGTCCCATCTGTCTGGTCACGCTGTCCTGTTTCGCTGTCTGGTCCACTGTCGGGTACATGTCTTGGTCCGCTGTTCTGTCCCGCTTGTTCTAGTCCTCTGTCTGGCCACTGTCGGTGTACTGTCGGATTCACTGTCTGGGTCACTGTCTGGTCCGCTGTCTGGTCCGCTGTCTGGTCCACTGTCTGGTCCGCTGTCTGGTCCGCTGTCTGGTCCACTGTCTGGTCACTGTCTGGTCCGCTGTCTGGTCCACGGTCTGGTCCACTGTCAGGTCCACTGCCTGGTCCACTGTTTGGTCCACGGTCTGGTCCGCTGTCTGGTCACTGTCTGGTCCGCTGTGGTCTACTGTCTGTTCCGCTGTCTGGTCCACTGCCTGGTCCACTGTCTGGTCCACGGTCTGGTCCGCTGTCTGGTCACTGTCTGGTCCGCTGTCTGGTCCACTGTCTGTTCACTGTCTGTCCACTGTCTGTCCACTGTATGTTCACTGTCTGGTCACGGTCTGGTCCACGGTCTGGTCCGCTGTCTGTTCCGCTGTCTGTTCCACTGTATGTTCATTGTCTGTTCACTGCCTGGACCACTATTTAGTGAAACAGTATTGCGGTAGCGGCCGGTACGGTGCTATTTATTGTATGTATTTCGCCCTGAACGGGACATAGACTTGTATTTAGTTACACTTCCACATCCAGCGTGTCTTTTCTGAGTAACGCGTCAATATGTTAAAAGCTTGGACAAGTAATTGCATACAATGTGAATCACAGACCCATGCACAGTCGCCATACACACTCACCACACACACTCACCACTCGCCATACACACTCATCAGCGTCTAGCCAGCATCGCAGAGCAGCAAGTCAGTCTCCTGAGTCTTTAATCTGGTTAGTTCTACTTCGCGGATGTCCTGCGGTATATTATTGTACTTACAACACCGCTTAAATATATCCTACGAACACCTGCGTTAGATTTAGCCCTGGGTCGCTGTAGCTGACCGCGTGTCCTGGTGCTGTGCTGGTGATCGCTGGTGACGAGATGCTCGGGAATACCGACCGGCAGTGCAGTGGTACGTACGTTCTGAATGAGACACGCTATGGGAAGTGGTTAGCTGCTCCGCGTTGAGCCACCCAAGCTGTTTATAGTCAGCAGATATGTGGTCAGTTTTTCACTTAGTGGGCATGCACTGTTGTTCCCATTGAACCACGCACCGAAGCGCCGCCATCTCCTTCTCGAAGGGAGCGATCTGCTTCGACACCTGCTTCAGCGCTTCAGACGTCAATGTCTTCAGCTGTCCAGTGATCTTCTTGGCACGGATGCAGGTGGTGTGGTCAGGGATGCGGCGGCGGGCCTCCATGGTCTTGACGACGTCCTGGTCCTTCCAGCCGGCCTTATGTCCCGGGCGGTCCAGCACAAAGTACCGGCGTCCGGGGCCGAGGCGCATCTTCCGCATGGCAGAGGGGATGACGACACGGCGCAGCCTCTGGTGCTCGCGAGGTCCGCCCGCCACGTAGCGCAGGATCAGCATGGCGTTACCACCGCGCCGAGTCTGAAGAGGCAGCATCCCTCTGATGTCGCGCCTCAACATCACGCCTGGGGCACGGAGATGGAACGGGCCGCGGGCCGGGCTCACATTGCATCGCTTCATCAGGTAATCTATGTACTTCATCTTGTTCCTGAAGAAGGATCCAGAGATGTTGATGTCTTCACATTTGAGGACCACTGCTTTGTCTCCAGTCAGGGGAGCCGCAGCCGCTGCAAGGCGGCTTAGCAGGTGCCCAGACCCATCCTCGATGATCGTCCGTCGTTTCTCGGTTATGGCGATCTTCGAAAAGGAGATGCGTGGCCATATTAGCGTCTGCCACATACGACACGTGCGCAGAAGTTCAGCGCATTTAACAGCTACATTTGAGTCCAATAACAGGGGACGCTTTTCCTCATTAAGCTACGGCAATTGTGTGGAAACGCACTGCTCATCCCACACAACAGCCAGTCGGGGAAGCAGTCTGAAGAGTGAACGTCATCGGGATTCGAACCCGGGTCCTACCACTCCCCCTGGCCTCAGCCATATCGACTGAGATGGTAAGGCCGGTACTCGACTATCTCATGAAATATTGTATCTTACTTCGCCGCGCATATTTCCTTGACTACCTTTAGGTATATATAACTGTTTGTGCTCTGGTATAACCTGTAGGTATATCTGTCTGCTCTGGTATAACCTGTAGGTATATCTGTCTGAGGTGTGTTGGTGTTTCCAGGCCCATGTTATCAGAAAGGTCCGGACTGGAGTCTGTCGATAAACAGATGAAGCACAAACCGTTCTACGTGGAGCCGAAACATGACGGCGAGCGTGTTCAGCTGCACAAGGACGGAGACAGGTCAGTCGGGAGTCGAGAGTGACTCGTGTGCGACTCGTGTGACTCGTGCGACTCGTGTATGA
Source organism: Semibalanus balanoides (assembly GCA_014673585.1). Taxonomy (NCBI): domain Eukaryota; kingdom Metazoa; phylum Arthropoda; class Thecostraca; order Balanomorpha; family Balanidae; genus Semibalanus; species Semibalanus balanoides. Next base: position 139,988 of record VOPJ01013805.1, read on the forward strand.
CTCGTGTATGACTCGTGTGACTCGTGTGTGACTCGTGTGTGTCTCGTGTATTCCTCGCGTGACTCGTGTATGCCTCGTGTATTCCTCGTGTGACTCGTGTGTGCCTCGTGTGACTCGGGTTTGACTATTGAAACTCGTGTATAACTCGTGTTTGGCTCGTGTATACCAGGTGCATTGGCTCAGTTTTATTAACGTATCACCAACGGGTTGCATGCCCAACCTGAAGTCGCAAACTCTCCATCTAACGCCTATCTAAGACTCGTGTCTGTGATCTACAAACCCGTAATGTAACACCTCAACGTTGCTGTTTCGTGTTCCCCCACCCCAACTTACACCCCCACCCCCAACTTGCACCCCAACCCCACCCCAACTCACACACCCCAACCCCAACTTACACCCCCAACTAACACCCCTTACCTCAACTTACACCCCCCAACCCCAACTCACACACCCCAACCCCACTTACACCCCCAACCCAACCCCAACCCAACTTACACCCCAACCTCAACCCAACTAACACCCCATCGGTCCCGTCTGCTCCTCAGATACATGTTTCTTCTCACGCGGAGGGTTCGACTACACGGCCACGTATGGCGCCTCCTCGGCAGAGGGCGCTCTCGTGCCTCATATCCACCCTCAGTTCTCCGATACAGTCTGCTCCTGTATCCTAGACGGCGAAATGCTCGTCTGGAACGATGTTGAGAAGCGGATTATCGTCAAGGCAGAGGCGCCTGATGTGAAGAAGTTGAAGCCCGGTGGAAGAATCAGGCCCATGTTTGTGCCGTTTGATTTGGTTTTCCTGAACGGGGTTGTTCTGACCGAGCGGCCGCTCAGCGAGCGGTTGGAGAAGTTGAAGTCTGTGTTTTCGTCCGCTAGAGGCAGGTTGGATGTCACCACGCGTTGGAAGCGTCCACCGACAGAGGAGGTAGAAGCATGTTTATTCGGTTCCAGTAGGTTTTCTAGGAGATTGATTCTGAATAACGTCAAGTGTGATAGGTATGTAGGTTTAACTGTGAGGGAAATAGGAGGGTTTATTCAAATACTTCACTGTTAGCAGAACAAAATGCATGAAGTCGAAGCAAACGCCCTTGAATCCTTGATTCACTCCGAAATCGAGCGAAATCAGGACGAATCTCTAGCAGTACCGCTACGGCATTTCTTAGTTTAATACACTTTGGGTAGTCATGACTTCTCTTCGTGACGATACGAGCGCCGTCCCTCCCAGTTAATCCTTGACCTGTACTTGACCTCAACTCCCCCCCCCCCCGTCAGGAAATGATGAGAGAGCAGAATTAAGTTATCATATTACTTAGTAAGTCAAAGAAAACCGATATTACGCGGAAAAAGCAAATTAAAATGTCAATTATTGGGGTGATAATTCATATATTTAATTTTTTTCCTCAAAGTAATGCGAAATCAGCTGGTGAGAAGCCACGCAACTGTCATTGATTTAAGTAAGGGATTTCGTGTCGTATACATGGTGTACTTCCAAGTATTGTTGAAGATGCCGCGAAAATACAACGCTTTTGAACCATCACAGTACTTGCTTCTAAGTGGTATTCGTCACTATTAGATTTTAAACTATGAAGTGTAAGTGTCGCTATCGTCGCTCACTGTCCGTGCTCTGGGCGGCTGTCTTGGGATTATGTGTTGCACAAGTCATGCCGGGGCGGCTGCCGCCGCGGCGGCCAATCAAACGCGGCACGCGCGTACTGTGTGCGAGGTGGGGTCGGTGAGTGGGGAGGGGACAGATCCACCATTGTACGCGAGCCTGGAACGTTCAGGCCAGCGTGAACCGCTACGCATACGCTACAGAACGTTGTTGAGAAAAAATGTTTTATAGAAGATTTAAACATCAAAATCACTATGCATAGCATTTACCTGACAAGTTCATTCTTGCAATTAAAAGAATGAGGGTTACTGAAACAGTATGGTTTTGTCCAGCACTTACACTTTCCCAGTCTTACGTATCTGTGCGTCATAATCATACGTCAGCTCAGCCAAATCAGCCAATCAGCGATTGGAGTTACGGGTATTACCCGGTCCCGACTTTTAGGATGAATAGTAATATTAGAGGTTTCTTGGAAATGTGAAGAGCGTCAACAAGTATTTTCGAGCATGCGCCACAACTATGGCTATCTCAACTCAAAACCTAATGTTAAAGTGAAAACTATTCCCTTTAATCCTTGACCTGTACTTGACCTCAACTCCCCCCCCGTCAGGTGGTGGAGGGCCCCTGAACGCCGCCATCGACCGCCAGGAGGAGGGTCTGGTTCTGAAGGACCCTCTCTCCCTGTACCGACCGAATGCCCGACGCGCCGGCTGGGCCAAGGTCAAGCCAGACTACGTGGACTCACTCGTGGATGACCTGGATATGCTGATCATTGGGGGGTAAGGCATGATGGTGGGCCTAGGGCTCTCTCAGAATGACTCAGTCACAAGCAGATGACTAAGATTTAGAGTGGTGGACGTGGAAATGCAGTGTCCTTGTTGGATCTTACTACTGTTTTTATTGAACTCTTGCCATCCCCCCCGCGGAGCTGCCTGGTTAGGAGATGTGGCGGATCTGACCCTGTCAATTTCAACCAGTGTGTTATTTTGGATGTATAAACCAGATTGGCTTTATTGAGACCAACATTTTGGTCCTTGCACCCATGAGCTGGCTGCCAGGTGAATGTAAAACCACTGAATACCAGAAGCATGCACACATACAAGCGGTCTCGTTCTGTCTGCGGAGGCAATATGTGTCATCCACCTCGTCGGCTTACAATCACAAAGTGGGTCCATCATCACCACACCCGATTTGTTCACCCCCCGTTACCCCTGTTGCCAGGTATTACGGTGCGGGGGCGATGGCACGTGTATCTATGACCGTTACCCTGGCTGACCAGTATTTACGTGCGGGGGCCCGGCGTGGCACGTGTATCTATGACCGTTACCCCCTTCTGCCAGGTATTACGGTGCGGGTCCCGGCGTGGTACGGTGGGTCATTTCCTGGCTGGAGCTGTGCCGGATCGGCCGAGAAGGACGGCAGCTGCCGCAGCTCATCCTCTCGGCCGGCACCGTCGCTCCGGTTAAGAGGGGCGTTTCCAGGGGGGTTCGGTATGTTTTTTAGATAACTACATTGTACACGCAATAAAGCTGGACGTGGCAGAGGGTATGAGGTACGGTGTTGGTGTGATCGATGTGTTGATGCATGTCGGTTATATGTAATGGGAACAGGTGGTGCGGTATTATGTTGTGTCTACATGGCTGTGTTGGCAAGTGATGTGGTCAATTATAGGTGAAGTGATTGGTCCACAACTGAGGTGATGTTTATGTAGTGACAGTTTGTGTGAGTGCGGAGCTGATGTGACGTCTGATACAATGTTCCCTGAGGTGATGTACAATCAGCTGCCAGCTGACGTGATGTCATGACGTCTGCAGGTCTGACGGACCAGCAGCTGACGTGCTGTTATGACGTCTGCAGGTCTGACGGACCAGCAGCTGACATGCTGTCATGACGTCTGCAGGTCTGACGGACCAGCAGCTGACATGCTGTTATGACGTCTGCAGGTCTGACGGACCAGCAGCTGACGTGCTGTCCTGACGTTGCAGGTCTGACGGGACCAGCAGTGACGTGCTTTCATGCATCTGCAGGTCGACGGACCAGCAGCTGACGTGCTGTCATGACATCTGCAGGTCTGACGGACCAGCAAGCTGACGTGCTGTCCTGACGTCTTGCAGGTCTACGGACCAGCAGCTGACATGCTGTTATGACGTCTGCAGGTCTGACGGACCAGCAGCTGCGGCAGCTGCAGCAGCAGCTGATGCCTCACTTCAAACAGCCCCGACGGGACGGCCGGCCCCCGCCCTCCCTCCGCTGGGGCCCGGAGAAGCCAGACCTCTGGATCGAACCTGGCAACAGTCAGATACTGCAGGTCTGTTGCGGCGACAGATCGGTGGTTTGCTTCTGTTCCATCCCCTCCCCCGTCCCTTTGAATGTCCCCCGTTGACTATGAAGAAGTTGTAGAAGGGGCGCTCCTAAACCCTAATACACCACCACACGTGCTGACATCGTACCTGTAGTGGTTGCAGATCTGCCTGCTGGTAACAACGGGGTCGTTTGCTTTTTCCGTTAGGTCGTTTTTGCTGACGGTGGTATGTGTAACTGGTGTAATACAGGTAGTCTATTGCTTCTTCAAAGCAAAAACGTGACTGCTTTTCCAATTATAAACTTCATGATTGTGTGTTTGTTTCAGTGCAAAATGTATCAAATGAGCCGCTGGTTAAGTGTATTTTTAGCCAAGGTGCTTGTGTAAATGGTGGCGTTTCTGTATTATGTTCACCCTGTGGCTCAAGTGATTTTCTGACTTCCCCTACATTTAATGACCATCATTGCCAGTAAGGTCCTGCATTACTCTATATGTTAATCATTTATTTGATTGGGTACAATGTAAGTTGCCGATACCAGCCGCGGGCCGGACGTCAGCCGGTCGCGGGCCGGATCTGGCCGCGGGCCGGACTCATCTTAATCATTTATTTGATTGGGTCATTTTTAGTTGACTCATCTGTTAACTCTTCCGCAGCCGCCACCAGCTGCATCTCTGTCTCAACCCCATGCGTGCCTGTTTACACGTGTCTTCCCATCTGAGATGTGTATTAACACCGATGCCTGCTGTTCGCCAGGTGAAGGCGACAGAGCTGGTTGAGTCTTCCCGCCACGCGGCCGGTCTGGTGCCGCGGTTTGCGCGCGTGGTCGCCGTCAGAGGGGATAAGAAGTGGCACGAGTGTGTCACCACGTCAGAGTTGCGCGAGCTGCGGAACAGGGCCGGTGGCAAGCTGGCCAGAGGTCACCTCAAGGTCAGTCATGGAAGGCCGCTGCTGTGTAATTCAAGGTCATTTGAAGGTCGCTGCTGATCTCAAGGCCAGTTGAAGGCTGATGCCCACCTTAATTTCAGATGAAGTTGGCTGCTGTAAATCTTAAGGTCATTGGAGGGTTTAGCAATGTTTTGTGCACTTGAGGCACGTCGTTTTCGGGTCAATTTATATCATAGTGCACACATGGGTGCAATGCATTGACACGTCCGTGGATGCCTTCGGTACCGCGTCATGTGGTACCGTGGACAGTTGATTTCTGTACTGGAAAAAGTCCACCATATTAATCGACATAGACCACTGTATGAATTACCATACTGTGATCGTTAACTGTCGGCTGTATATTCTATGCACGTGTACTGTATACTGTGATCGTTAATTGTCGGCTGTATATTCTATCCACGTATACTGTATACTGTGATCGTTAACTGTCGGCTGTATATTCTATGCACGTGTACTGTATACTGTGATCGTTGATTGTCGGCTGTATATTCTATCCACGTATACTGTATACTATGATCGTTAACTGTTGGCTATATATTCTATCCACGTATACTGTATACTGTGATCGTTAACTGTCGGCTGTATATTGATCTATGCACGTATACTATACGCTATCGCTTGTATATTCGGTATACTGTATACTGTATATGGTGTACTGTAAGTGTGTATGATGTCCATAATATACTCTGTATACTGTTACAGTGTACAATGTACATACATAGTATAGTTTGGACATCGTACACATTACAGGTACATCTTATACAGTATGCCGTATACCGAATATACAAGCGTTATTTGATTCTACTCATCTTATAAGTATAATATAATAGACTTATTTAATAGTTTATTTATGTGTCGGGTGCGGTCTGAGTGTATACTGAACTGCGCCCTCTGTATCGTCTTAGGGCGTGCCACAGCGGGCGGCCGGAGCGGGCCGGGCCGGGGCACGGTCCGCGGCGGTGGCGCCGCATCTCCGGCCTGCCGACCTCAGCGGAGTCCAGCCTGTCTCCTCCCTACTGCGGCAGCGACAGCTGTATGTGATGACCTGTGACAAACCCAGGTGAGATGTCGTGACCTGTGACAAACCCAGGTGAGATGTCATGACCTGTGACAGGCCCAGGTGAGGAGGAGCAGCTGTTGTGCTGCAAAAATGCGTCATATATCAGACTGTAGGCTTGGTGCCTTAGAACCACTACGCGCTGTCCAACATCTCGTGCATTTATGTATAGTTTTGGTATAATAAAGGTTGTGAAAGGACTATTGAATGCAATGCAATAAAGACGGCCAGAGTTAATTGTCCCACGTTTGTAGAATGTCACGTCTGTCTGAATGCATGAAAACGCAATGCTCAAATGCCGATGTGTGGACTGTAGTGATGATGATGGTTGGTGTTTTAGGGCGCTCTGATTACGAAGGCCACATGACGCCCATGATGTGTGGATGTGTGTACTGTAATGATGACTCTGTAGTCTGTAGTGACGGTGTATCCACCTGTCGTCCAGACCTATCGACACGACGTTCTAAGCTCCGTGTCTCTCCCCGCGCCCACAGCGACAAGGCGGAGCTGGAGCGGCTGATTCACCAGTGTGGCGGCACCCTCACCCAGAACCCCACTCCGAGCACGTGGTGTGTCGTCGCCGACCGGCTCACGGTCAAGGTCAGTCGCTAGGGTCAGGTCAAGGTCAGGGGGGTCAAGGGAGGGTTGTGAAGTTCAGCCGTTAGGTTGAGGTCTAGGTCAGTTGTCAGGAGGGATAGTCAAGGTCAGTCGTTAGGTTGAGGTCTAGGTCAGGGGGGTTAAGGGAGGGTGTTAAGGTCAGTCGTCAGGTTGAGGTCAAGGTCAGTTGTCAGGAGGATAGTCAAGGTCAGTCGTTAGGTTAAGGTCCAGGTCAGGGTGGTCAGGGGAGAGTGTCAAGGTCAGTCGTTAGGTTGAGGTCAAGGTCAGTTGTTCAGGAGGGATAGTCGAGGTCAATCAATCAGGGTGAGGTCAAGGTCAGTTGTCAGGAGGGATAGTCAATGTCAATCGTCAGGGTGAGGTCAAGGTCAGTTGTCAGGATGGAAAGTTATGCTATTCGGATTATGAATTGCGCTTGTATGTTGCTGAGTATGGCTGCCTTTACGTTGAATAAAACGTAGTTGTTGAAGGGCTTTCTCAATGCAATGGTGCATGCTGCTATGATGGGCTATGATGCATGTTGTTGTTATCACACGGCTCAACCTTGGATTCATTACAACCTGGTCAAGGTCAGTTGTGGAAGTGATGAGTTCAAGGTCAGTTGTCAGGAGGGGTGACCAAGGTTAGTTGTCAGGGGGAGAGGCGAAAGTCAGTTGTCGGGAAGGGGGCAATGTCAGCTGTCGGTGTGATGATGTCAAGGTCAGTTGTGGAGGTGATGAGGTTCAAGGTCAGTTGCCAGGCAGGAAAGGCGTCAAGGTCAGTTGTCAGGAAGGGTCGCGGTCAAGGTCAGTTGTGACCTGTGATTCAGAAAGGTCACGGCCTAGCCCAGTCGCCAGGCTGGCCGGTTCCAGAGGAAACTAGACAACCCTTCAACCTTCCCTCTCTCTCGCCGCGTAGGAGCGCAGTATCGTCGCCAGCGGGCGGTACGACGTGGTGCGCTCCTGCTGGGTGCGCCGGGTGCACGCCGCCGGCCGCCTGCTGCCGTTCTCCCCTGCTGAACTGCTGCACGCCACTGCTGAGACGCAGCAGCAGACGCGGCTGCACTACGACAGGCTCGGCGACAGCTACACCGAGGACGTGACGGCCGAGCAGCTGAAGGAGATGATGAAAGGTGAGTGAGGTGTGGTCGGGTGACCCGGGGAGGGAGTTAGGGGCTCAGAGAGCAGGGAGCTCGGGGGAGGAGGAAGCTCCTAGAGGCAGCTGGCGGACGAGAGGTGGCGTTCGGAAGGAAGCGGGGATGATTTGTGGAAGGCCTAGCTGTACGATGTATAATGTGATGTCAGGGGATAGTTGTGGAACTTGCGGTGTGTTATAAACACGACATGCAATGATCTCAAGTAGTTGTTACTTTAAGACGAAGCCTCAAATACCTTCACTGTTCGCGACTTATCTGTGCAGTCTGTCACTAGGGATGCATCACTTTGTCGCTGAACTAAATAAGCGTTGTGTGGCTGTAACTAACCCCTAACTAACCCCGCAGCTGTCATAACTGGCCATAACACTCCGCCGTGTGGCTGGCCGTGTCCACAGCGATGCCGTCCGCCCCTGCGCCGTCCCCGTGCCCGTCTTCGCCGCCTGAGCTGGCAGAACTTCTCTCCGCCTCCCGTCCACCCTTCTCCACCCTCGCCGGCTGTCGGTGTTTCCTGGCGCCGCCGCTGCACGGCGCCACCGTCGCCGGGTTAACGCTCCGGCTGCATGGTGGCCGACTAAGCGGCGCTCTGGACGGCCGTGTCACGCATGTGATAACTGCCGACGACGACGCCGACGACGACGACGACGACGACGTTACCGGGGCTGCCAGAGGTGGAAACAGAGACGGTAACGGGGATAGGGACAGAGACGGAAATAGTGACGGAGACGGAGATGGAGTGGGAGCCAATGGTGGCGGTGCTCAGTTGAAGGCGCTGAAAGAAGAGAACCGGCGCCGCGCGCGGAAGTTCCACCTGGTGTCGGAGCGGTGGGTAGAGGAGTGTGCGAGACGTGGGCAGAGGGCGGAGGAGCGGGCCTTCCCTCCCTAATCGGACGCTGGGGAGGGGAGGGAGCAGCTGCTGGAGCGCGGGGGGTGCAGCGAGTGTGTGTCTTTGTTGCAGTTCTTTGCATCGTGTCAGAAGGGGATTGTAACGGGAAATTGGAGTACATTTTAATCAATGGAGAAGTCAAAGCAGCTTTTTGATCTGAGATGTAGTGAGGTGTATGATTTTTCTTTCTTGTGGAGCATGTTTTATTTTGATTGAGCATGATTGAGGCAGCTTAAACATATTGAGAGTAAGATGTCTTGCCTGTGATCAATTTATGATTATGTCGCGTGCTGTGTTCGTCTAGGTTAATGCTATGTTTGTAGGTATTTGGTTTGTGTGCGGGTTGGTTGTTTATTCAAATGTACGATTATTTTTTTTTCTCTCGCAATCTGCAAATACAATACCATACCACTGATATGTCCTTCGGCTTAATCTTGTAGGTACGGGAGACAGCAAGAAAATCAGTGTCAGCCGCGAATAGAAAGCTGTGAAGCACTCAATCTTCATATTGTTAGGAACCAAGGGTTTACAAAATGAAGTCCGACTTTTTGTAGATATCGAATGCAACCTGATCATATTATATATGCCCTGCGATATTTGGGCTCAATTTTATGGGAAAAATGTACAGAACTGAACTACTAATTCATGTCTCGACGCAATATTCAGATTTGCACTTGTATCTCAGAAGCAGCGACACGAAAAGCTATATACCAAGAGTCCAAGAGAGTGGTGCTTTACTGCTGTCAAATTTGGAGACGATTACTGCGAGTAGAAGGCCAACTTCGCAATTGTTCTGGCGACACTAGCGGATCTAGGGGGGGGGGCGGCAGGGGCGTTAGCCCCCCCATATTGCCTGAAATTGACGAAATTTGACATATTTTCCACTGTAGAGAGAAATCTAATAAACTTTTTTTTACAAGGGCATGTTTTCTTAAAAGCGTTCAGTAAGGTACAAGTAAGTCGCATCCGATGAGTTTTTCGAATTTGAGAAACTTTGGTGAAATTTAGCCCCCCCCTGCCATGGTTCTGTATCCGCCAGTGTCCCTGGCGAATATGGAATATGGTGGATAGCAGCTAGCCATACATGAATAATGATCTGGCTTGTAATTGGTTATCTCGATCAATGCTGTCTTCACAAAACAATTTTTATTTTGCTGGGTTAGCTCAGGCTCTAAAGAGCCTAGTTATTTGTGTGTGCATTATTTCCCTTTTGCTGATCTCAGCGCCATCTATATCGAATGTTTTCCTGCTGTAACGCCATCTATGTTTGACGCTTAGTTTTGCATTATGCTGAACCCCTGTCAACTGAATCCGATCTTTATTTACGGAAACGAACCTCATATTTATTCCATGAAAAAATATTATTTTAATTAAAAAAATAGAAACATGAATATCAGAAATAAATAGCATACAAACACATACACTATAATCATGTTACTGATAAAACTCGACATAAGAATAGCAAACAGAGAGCTTCACAAAACTCCCACCAGGTTCTCTGTAAAATAATCATTTATCTATGAGATCACGAGCGAAATCAGTCAGATTGTTACACAGTGCGAAGCGGTGATCAAGGTCACATTTGCGGTGATAGTTCACGTTCACAGCAGAGCAGTTCCGGTAGTTCACGCATGGAGTTCATGCTGTGCCGTGTTGCTAGATCAATGTCGAGCATTCTCTAGCGTGGCCTCGATGAGGGTTGTGTCGTCAGGGCGGCCTTGAGGGCTGTTGTGACATACGGGTTTGGCCGCTGCTGATGTGACATTCCGTGTTAGCTGGGACGAACGGCTCGGAATGTTGTGATCCACCGCCGCACCCTCTCACCTAATCCGCTATTATTATATGGCCGTTCACTTGATTGCACGCCCTGCCATCGATTTATTTTGAGTGCAACTTATACGGCCTTGGTGCCGCTCATACACAGGGACTTCAAACAGGTCAACAAGGTAAGAATGTTGTTGATGTGATGTCAATGTATGCTCATCTAAATTGCCTGGCTTTGTAAATGTTGGTATAATCATAATGCAAATATAGATTGAGTATTAATTATAGAGCTGCATGAGATAGCTGAATGTGTACATTTAACGTCAAATGACAGTTTTGACTTGGGTGCCAACCTCCGGCTTGCATGTACAACTGTTTTGCAATGTTGTTATAAGGAAACCTTTATTAGGTTTGTAGTGCCAGCTACAGTATGCCATGCTGTTCTGTGGTTCTATGACCATAAGGCTGCATCAGGAAAGTAGTGACTTAGTGCACTGTTACCAAAAGTTAATGAATGAAGCAAGATAACTGTGCTGTATGATTCACTTCCCCCTGAATATTGTGTTCACAACTTTGCATGTATTATTGTTCATGAATCAGAATCTGTGAATTCCTGATTGTCATGTTGATTAAAGGATCTTTCAGGGTATTAGCAGCCATGTATTTACAGATAGCTTACGGACATATGTTATTGCATCCCATTTCGGAATGCCTCGTAGTCAGAGTTGTCCCCTTCTTCTATTTCACATGAAATCACCCTACCATGACTTACCTGGTTCACTGATCTCAAATCCCTATGTGGATATTTCACCCACTCTTAGGCACTTGGCTGTTACTTCTGTAATAGTTCAACTGAACATAGTCCACATTTTATGTTTATTTTAAAGCCCTTAATATCCCACATAACAGTTAATGCTTAATGGTGACCTGCACTGCACCAGCTGCATACACTACACAATACAGATTGTCATCTTTAAAATCCCTCAACTCAATAGTCAATGGACATACAACCTCAGCATTTGAGGTGCCCTAAGCCCTTCATTTGTGGGCCTCTGGACTGAAAAGGCCAAAGGGGCAGGCCCACTTCACTCTTTTCAATTTCACTGTGCCTCACTCTCCCCTTGTTCTACAACTTTTGCTGTACAAGTAACATGGCTAGCTCTCTTTTCATATTTCCAGTAGATATTTAGTTTTTAGTTTATTGTATTAATATTTGTGACACTTGATATCATACATTTGTTCTCATCTATCTTTTGCCCAATTCTGAAAGTACCAGAGCATCTTATGTAAGTACTCCTCTTAACCACACCCTCCTCTATTCTGACACCCATCCCCCCCATCAGAACACACCATGTCCATCTCGGAGGAGCAGGAGGGCGTCACGCTGCGCGAGCAGTTCTCCTTCTTCACCAAGCCGAAGGTGAAGTGTCGCGTCACCCTCACCCAGTCTTGCATCACCGTGGAGAACCTCAGCACGCGGGTGCTGGAGCGCATCGACGCCGGCGACATCATCGGATGCCACTGCATGCGGCCCAAGGGCGCCCCGGGCGGCCCCGGCGGACTGGGCGCCCCCGGGGTGACCTCTGGCCAGAGCGGAGACCGCGCAGACGACCCCCGGCCGCCCACGGCTGAGTTCCGAGGCACCCAGTCGCGTGAGCTGGACGCGTACGTCTGCGTGTACGCCTACACGTGCAAGAAGCGCGGAGACGGCGCCGGCGCGCACTTCAAGAGGAGGAGCCACATCTTCCGCGTGGGGAAGAAGGCGACGTACGAGGGCAACCTGCGACTGGCGGCGTTCTGGAGGACGCTCGTGCTGTGTGTGGCCCGCGGGGTGAGGCTGACGAAGGCGGCACTGGCGCAGGCAGGTTAGTTGCGGCGCTGGTTGGAGGGGCGGGTCGTGGTTGTGGGAGGAGATGTGGTAAGGTTGGGGCGGGAAGGGATGAAAGGGTGAGGTGGGGGGAGGGGGTGGAAGTGAGAGGATGAAATGGAGGGGCAGCTACTGCTGAGGACAGTTCAGTACATGCCATTTATGTCGTCTGTTGTTTAATTCACAGTACCTGTATTTCTGCGGTTATAGCACAGCAGTTCTCGTTAACCAAAAGCAGTACGTATTTCGTCACTCGACCCTTGTCGTGAACGTGACTCATTGTTTATTCCGGCTAATTACCTCTGCGAAACTGTCCCCTACGGTAAATGACACTGTCTGCAGCTGCTGCTGTCTGGGCCCGTGCAGATGTCTCTGTATGGTACTCCGTCTGCTGGTAAGTGGTAGCCAGCTGTAATGTGGTGAATCCCCCTCTGGACTGAGTCATGTAGCGGTCTCTTCAATCAATCGAGCGTGTTCTGTCCCGGACGGCACAGGAAAGGCTTCGCCGTTTTTAGAAACGTCCAATCGGCAAAACTCGGCTAAATCATCTCTATGAGCTACCGCCAGTGATAGGATCCAGACTTCATACATTATATTATGTTATATTGTACTGCAAATTCCGGTCAAACCATCGGACGATTCGGAGGACAGAAGTGTGTTGCAGAGGATTGGCATGTGGCAATGTTCGTAGGTAGGGCGTCAATTGGCAGAGACACGTAAGTGTCGATCAATTGGCAGAGACACGAAGTGTCGATCAGTTACATGCGTGTTGTCCGCCGAGTGTAAGTGTAAGCGGAGGTTTAAATGTACTTTCAGTCATATTTAGTTGCAATGCGCTACGTCTCCTGAAACAGTATGGTGTGTTTATTTCACTAATGCACCTTATATTTGCATGGTGTAGTTTATCCAGAGAGCATTACACTGGCCTGTGCGATTTATAAGGTCCAGAGTTTCTTACCGCTTATAGGTCCGTTTTACTCGCTGACTCCGAAAATGACACTCGTTTTGCTTGATTGGCTCCACCTTTTTTCGCTATTAAAAAACGTTTAGTAATATTTTGTCCTATTTTATATGAATAGATCTATGGAGATTAGAACCACATAACTTGCAAGGCATGTAGAGGGTATAGTCTTCTCTATCGTTGCAAGGTTTCGTGACCCTAGATCAATATCCTCCTGGTCAAATGCGCTGAGGGAACATCGGGCGGCGGGCCGAAAAGGACCACCGGTTTTCGAGGGTGCAGAATTCTAGTTTAAATGTCCGTATCAGGGAATAGGGTTAAAGCCCTGATTGTCGATCTTGATATGACAGGATTGGTGAGATAATCCTGTTGCTGTAGAACCCACAAAATATACTCATATCCCGCAAGGACACTGATAATTTAATTTCGAAATATTTTTATCCGCCAGGGGCGGGAGACCGGGCGCGTTAGCGCCGCCTCGTCGGCGGGCGGCCGCAGCTCGGATTTGGTCGGGCTTTATCTTGGAGATCTTGGCGCGTTTCCTTTTCTTGCTTCTGCTGTTGTTGACATGATCACAGCTATGGATAAAGTGATACAGTGAGTGTCTGTGCGTGCAGGGCCGTGTGCTTATCAGTCCATAAAGTGAGCGGTCGTCAGTGAGCGTGAGCGATCTGTCAGCCGACGACGCGACGTAGCGCGCCCGGTCACCCGCCCCTGGCGGGTGAAAATCTGTCAATATTCCATTATCAGTGTCATTGTGGGCTATAAGTATATTTTTGGAGTTCTCCAGCAACAGGATTATCTCACCAATCCTGTCATATCAAGATCGACAATTGGGGCATAACTTTTACAGATACGGGCTTTGAAACTCAAATCGGCGCCCCGAAAACAGGCTCCCGCGGCCGCCGCCCGATGTTCCCTTAGGGCATTTGACCAGGAGGATATTGATCTAGGGTCACGAAACCTTGCAACGATAGAGAAGGCTATACCCTCCACCCGTCCTGCAAATTTTGTGCTTGTATCCTCTATATAAATGCTCATATAAAATAGGGCAAAATTGTACAATACGGAACATATTGTTTTTTGAAAAGCGCAAAAACTGGAGCCAATCTGGAAAAACGGATAGAATTTCCCAAATCAGTGCCGGAGCTTAGCCAAAATCAGTTTAGAAAACTCTGACTTTATGATAAAAAAGTTGTCATACGCAGGCCAGTCATGTTTCAGCAACCTTCTGCGACCGATCTGGTGACATTCCCCTGTGTTTTCAGCAACCTTCTGCGGCCGATCTGGTGACATTCCCCTGTGTTATCAGCAGCCTTCTGCGGCCGATCTGGTGACATTCCCCTGTGTTTTCAGCAATCTTCTGCGGCCGATCTGGTGACATTTCCCTATGTTTTCAGCTCACGTAGCTGACCTGATTCCTGCCACTAAGCCGATGCTGATTCTCATCAACCCGCGCTCTGGCCCCGGCCACGCACTCCAGGTCAGTCCCGGCACCGGGAGGGGGCGCCGAGGGGGGGGGGGGCAGCGGGGAGGTAGCACCAGGGAGCGCGGGGCACCTGGCTCGATACTCCCATACGATATTGTCCCGTCTTTTGGTAATATCTCTGAGCTACGCCTGATGAGAGGTGTATTTTGGGACGGTCGGCGCTGAGAAGGTGGGCCAGTCAGGTGCAGGTTATTGGTGGTTCGTGTCGGGAGAAACTGGCGACTGGTGGCGGTATATATGACGAGTGGACGGCCTGGTTGGGTTAACCCTCGCCCGGGTAGGGCAGGATCACTGCGTGTCCGGGTAGGGGGGATACGACCCCCTTTGCGTTTCGCCCCTTACTGAGCTTCGATTAAAGAACGAGCGTGTTGCCTGTGACGAGAGGAAGCCATTGACATCCAAATTTAAGGTCCTGGGTCAATAGGTGACCTCTGAGGTCATGTCTGACCCAAATGCCATACAATTGTAAATGTGTGAAAATTGAATACTGCTCGAGCGAAAATGGTGAAAGAACATCTAAGTATGTTGATGGATGCCAAATTTGAAATCAACGTTGCAAAATGTCCTAAAAAATGCCAAATTCCAAAAAGGTCATGTCAGCCTCAGGTCATCTGAAGTTAGTGAACTCGGTTGACCTGTGGCAGCGCATGACCCCAGTGGAACAAATAATTTTGTAAAATGGTTCCCAGATTTGAAATAAGCGTCACAAATTGTCCTAGAAACGGTCAGAAGCAAAACAAGTCATCGGAGGTCATTGGAGGCCGGTGACCTCAGTTGACCTCATAATAAGTCAGACCAGGTCACAATCTCAGCGGAAGCAACAACAGTCACCTGGAAACACCTGTGCGTATGCGTCTGAACAACAAACACTCGGAAACTGCACATGCAACAAGGATCGATACTACGGGACGCCAGGTGCGCCTGACGTGACCTTAAGAAACAGGTCAAAGGGTCATGAAAGTTGGAAGTTCGAAATTTTCAGAGTATGTGTCAAATTGTTGAAAAGAAGGGTACTGAAAGTTGCATCGCGATTGGTTTGACGACACGACAGGTCAGGGTCATAACATCATCACCCTACCGCTTCGTGTTGTGGTGCGTTTGTTCAATCCCTTCCGATGGTGTTTTCGACAATTCGGTGTCCGTATGGGGAAGTGGTCTGTAGCAGCCTGGATATGAGGCTGTAGAAAGAGGTTATGCCGTAAGGAATGGAGAAGTCCCGGTCAGTGATGGTGTATTGTCGTTTACCTGTGGCGAGCTGGAACTCGGCTGCGGCCAGAAATGCTGGTCCAGCATTTGTTGTTAATCTCACAGGAACGGGGGGGGGGGGTACCCAGCGGTTTGATGCAAAATATGCCTGTCTTGACTTTGCAAACAAGTGACATATGGACAAGTCATGTCACTGGACAAAGAATGCTCTGTTTTTCGCTGCCCGTGCGATGTGCTGTCATCCTACGGTGTACCACCATATGCTCATAATCATAAACTCATAAGCAAAATTATATGTATGTGCTAACAAAGCATATCTAATGTCTCGAGAACAACACTACGTATTCAGTCACGCACCAGCTGGTTGTTGGAACAATAATCTCACCTGGCTCAGGCGGCCACAATCCATAGACTAATCGCAATTCTGACCCTAGTTGACCCGTTCCGTGCCGCCCCGTTCCGTGCCGCCCCGTTCCTTCAAGCCCAGCCCTTTCGAACGACCGAACGTATCCCTGCAGCACGGGTAGGATAAACATAGTCGTGTGGTGTGATCCTGTGTAGGGACTGTTGCCATGTCTGTACTATGTGGGACGTTAAACACAAACTCTGGGGGTCATGTGGACCTTCAGTGCGGGTTCAAGTGTTGATGTGCTGGTGTCAAGTGTGGAAGTTCTGAGAGAATCGATTTGTTTATACATGTTTTTGTATTGGTGTTATAGCACTGACCAAGGGAGTGAGTCCGAGTTTGTCTTTCGAAAGCTTTCACACGGTGCGTTGCGAATGATTTTTCAATAAATGTGACTGTAGTTTTTGTTCAATTATTGTTGTTTTTATGTATAGTTTGGCATTGCTCATTAATATTACAAAAAATGAGGCCCTTTTTAACTATTCTCACTGTAAAACAAATTTGAGGTTAAAAATCTTATTTTAGTAATTTGTATTAACGATGCTCAAAATAACGTTTTACAGAAATACACTTCTCTGACTCACATTAATGACACGGGCCGTAGTCTCGGGGCAGACGTATTATATCTCCAGTGCTATTATGACGTCATATGGCCTCGCAGAAACACATCGCTGCAGTGACTCATAACTAAGACAAGCCAAACAAACGACTCCGAACACTGGCATTAACATACCGTGCCC
Organism: Semibalanus balanoides; assembly: GCA_014673585.1. Taxonomy (NCBI): domain Eukaryota; kingdom Metazoa; phylum Arthropoda; class Thecostraca; order Balanomorpha; family Balanidae; genus Semibalanus; species Semibalanus balanoides. The sequence continues at coordinate 156,971 of VOPJ01013805.1, forward strand.
CAGCACTGCTCTTGTCCAGCCCCCAGCGACTCGTCACGACTCGATGTCAGTAGGGAGTTAGGGGCGGCTGTACCCAGCACGTCATACCCGATCAGCTATATACAATACACACGGAGTACAGGTCGGCCGCACGGCAGGTGGCCGTACTCTGCGTCTCGGTATTCTGCGTCGCAGTCACGCCATTTGTGGCGCAGCTGCGCCATTCGTGACGCAGGCGGGGGGGGGGCACTGGCGGATCCAGAGGGGCTGCATAGGGGCGCGGCCTTCCCAGGCGCCCGGGTCGCCCGGGGCCGGCCGTGTTTTTGGCCTCTCCAAGCCGTGGGAGGTTCGGGGGAGGCCAAACACGGCCCGGCCCCACGACCCGGGCGCCTGCGGGGAGGCCGCGCCCCTCAGCAGCCCCATCTGGATCCGCCCCAGGGGGAAGGGGACGTATGACAGACCCAGAATGATCCATGTCGGTTTGCCTGGGTGAAGACAAATCTCAATTCACATCTAGCAAGCCATAAACAAAGTGATGACGATTACTGCTATACGTCACAAGCACGGGTAAAATGTCGTGCAGGTACGAGTTCCATCGCCAGGCATTCCATTCCATCGCCAGGCATTCGCGCGTTCATACATCATTCACACGTGCGGAATGTACAGAGGCACCATCGCTTAGTAGCGACACAGTTAGTTAACACGTCATTTGACGTTACGTTAGGTTTTCCGCAGAGTCGAAACTGGCAGGAAACAGCTGCTGCACTGCGTCGTTAAGATTGTGTATTCATAGGGCTTTTAATCGGGGGCGGATCTGGAATGTTTCCGAAGGGGAGGCGGCTGATCCAGGGGGTGGTATTTTCGAGGTTAAAGGGGCGACATGAGCTTACAGTGGTGCCACAGGTTTATTAAGATCATGCAATTGTCATTCAAAAATGCTAAAATTATATTACGCTTACTTAGTTGTATTTTAATTTGTTTCGTCGAAGAAGAAAATCATAAATGAAACAATATATATATTTTGAAAACACTCTCACATGGATGTACACTGTACAGGGTCCTAGGATTGCTTTAAAGCTGGGGTGTGGAGTAAAATATTATGTCTACAAAAATCAGCATAAAGAGGGGAAAATTTAATAAACAACATAATTGTACTTGATTTATCAATATACCCGCTCATCAGAATAAGTTAACCCGCGCCCCACTGGGCCTCGGGTTTTTCCACGCCGTACTGAGGGGGGGGGGGGCGGTGAACACCCCCTTTCTAACTCAGCTCCTATGGGACGAAGACCAAAACCAAAACACTGTTCGAAATGTCAAAAATAATTGTGAAACTATATCAGAATATGTTTCGTTCAGATCAAAATTGAGGTCACCAGAGGTCATCAAAGGTCATATTTGCCAGTTGTAGGGCTTCGCTCCAGAAACCCACATATCTCAGGAACTATGCTCTAGCTAGGAGCAAACGGGCAATAGCAATCGAAAACTCTTAAAATTTGTATTCGACATTATGTCCCTATAATTTGAGCTCAGGCCATTAGTTTAGGCTCTAGAGGTCATAGGAGTCAACAAATATTTTTGTTTGCAAAAATGTTTTCGCAAACAACTTTTAACCTAATGAAGACACCACAATACTATTTACGCCATCGTGTTTGTCTTATCAAGGCGTTTTGAAGTATTTTCATGTTGACCATGATAGGTCAACTTAAAGAAAATTACTTCAGGTCAAGGTCAAGCGGTGACCCAAGTAGGTCATGTTGCATATTAGGAGACGTGCCTCGACGAGACAAACGCATTGGTGACCCTGACCCTGAGGGCGGCACCTGACCCTAAGGGCGGTACCTGGTTTGAGGGCAGTTAAGTCCGATTATATCCAACCCCGTGAGCACTGGGCACGATAAATCATGTCCAGACTGCAGTACTGCGGCCCGTGTTTGCCCGTGACGGCCCCGTGACGGCGCCTGGTTTCCTATGTTGGAGTTACCTACTCTTTTAAACTGCATTATGTGTGTATTGATTACTTACACTGGTGTATACAGGGGGGGGGGGGGCAAAGGGCCATGCTTACCCCAAGCCGCCTGATTTCGTCGCCAAATTGACACATTTCCTGATATAGAAGACAATCTAAGCAACTTTTACAAAGGACAATTTGTTTTAAATCAGTTATCAGTGCATAAGTAAGCGAAATCTGACGAGTTTTCAGAATTGTGTGTGACTTAATAGTTTTGGATTTCCCCAAACCACCCCTTCTGGACACGCCCCTAGTTGTTTAACATGGCCGGTTTGGCTGCGGGGTTCTTGCACTAATAAATACTTGTCTGTAGCCCAGTACCTTTCGCTGTGGTGTCCTGCCACCGGCTTACGATATGCTGAGCACACGCAGTGGTGCCGGAACCCGTGGTGTCATGTTATACCACTGTACCGCTATATTGCTGTACTATGCCACTGTGCCGCGTGTCGGCAGATTTCAATACTAATCATCTGTGCCGATATCGCATATCGCATTGGTCAACGATAGTATCGATTGTGTGTGTTGGTAAGTGGCTTGTGTATACTTTGCTATTTTGCATGTGTATCTCACTACCGTTTTATAGTTGAGGGAAATATTGCACCTCAAGCCAAGGCGTGTTGCCAGGGACGGAACTTTATATCTCTTGGGGAGGGCCCGAGACCCCCAGTGCTGAGTTGAGCCCCCCCCGGATGGTGGCCCGAGCCTCCCAATGTTTTCCCAAATTTGTGCTTCGGCAGAATTTAAATAAATATCCGTAAAAGATTGTTCTGTTTTTGAGTTATGCGTATTTCATATATCAGAGATGATGATTCCATCTTAAGAGTATACGGGCATTGTCATTCCATCTGCGACTGCTGTTTTGATTATGATATTATGGATAAGTTGGTAGCATGTATTGTCTTCTGCTAGCAAATCCGTAGAGCCAAGGCTCAAATGTTCAGATTAGCAAATAGCGGAGGGGGAGCATGGCAAATTAGTGGTCGGANTTCAAAGGATATGCATTGCATCATGAGGTCAAATCGTTCAGGACCAAATTATGTTAGCTCATTCATGATGACCCACGTGCAATTGTAGCTTAGTAACCACTGCAATATCAGCTGAGGTCATCTGGTCACCAGCACTTTGCCGAGAACTCATGATGGAAAAGAGATAGAGACATAATAGAGTCGAGACGCGTCTCCCTACATGCGGTATGACTTAACTGGGTCCAGGGTCACTAGATGATCTTGACCAGAGGTAAAATTTTAAAATTGACCCAATCCGACAATCATGATTGTGGGTTCGAAGCGTCTTGACGAGACAAACTTAATGACGTTGATAATATTATCCCATCTTCATTAGTTAAGTTATAACGCAAGCGTAAGCTTTGGTGACCTCTGCACTGGCGGATCTAGAACGTGGGCATGGGGGGGGGGCTAAAAAATGGCTTCCTTGTACCTTACTGAACGGTTTAAAACAAAAATGCCTAAGCAAAAGTTTATTATATTTCCCTCTACAGTGGAAACAATGTCAAATTTTGCCGATTTCAGGCAATATGGAAGGGGGGGGGGGCTAAAACCACTGCCGCCCCCCTCTGGATCCGCTAGTGACCTCTGGAGTCTGGAGCCTAATCGATTGACATGAGTTAAAATGTAAGGGCACGAAGGGTTGTGGTTTGTCAAGAGTTTTCCTTTTGGCTTCTAGCTTACAAGATATTTGGGTTTTCTGGAGCAAAGTTATAACAAATTTGAAATGTTGTCATTTGATAACCTCTGGTGACCTCAATATTCACCTGAGCCCTCCCCCTCCCCAACCACTGTCATCCAAAAATATTGAAATGGCTTAGATTGGTCTTGAGAGCTTTTAACACCTTTTTCGAGTCTTCCTAGCTCTTTTCATTTTCGAGTTAGTGGGGTCGTTTTGACCCCCTATTGGGGCAAAATTGGTTTAGAGGCCCACCCGGGCACGGGTCAAAGGTCGAAGTCGATCCCGGAGTCGGAGTCGACTCAGGAGGGTCGGAGTCGGAGTCGGAGTCACCAGAAGATTGATCGACTCCGCAGCCCTGCTCTCTGCAACATCAAACGCGGCTCAGCCAATCAGATTTGAATGTAAAGTCGCGTAAGATTACTGTACAGCCCTTTCCCAGGCGTGTGCGGCCCACACTAGCCTCTGCCCAGGCGTGTGAGGCCCACAGTCTTTCGACAAAAAGTCAAATATATTCGGCTGATATATTCGAGCCCTTTCAGCCAAGAAAACTTGCAGATAGGGTTTTTCAACACGGGCTTCAAAACTGCTATCTCAGTTTGAAACCCATGTTGAAGGTGAACTATTTCCTTTAAAGGGACACTGCCAAGTGCCACCTTCCAAAAAGTTATCAAATGTATGCCGTTTGTGGTGCAAAATATGAAGTAATTGCTGCTGAACTCGCATTTGACGATTTGTTCTCACAAACATTGCTAAATTTCATGAAAAATGTCGTTTTAATATTTGAAGCTGATACGTCATATGAAGGATTTTTTTTGGAAAAATTAAAAACCTTCACGCTGCATAAGTATGACTAGTGATGGCTAATGCATTGCCAACGTAAAACAAGTTGACTGTAATAAACATTTAGTAAGAGACGACGACATCGAATCAGGGTCCCAATTCAAATACATTGGGACTGGGAATGTTACAGATGTCAAAATCAAACTCTAATTTCTCTGTGATTCGACCTCAGTGGTTGTTTTAACTTATAACATACATAATTGCAATGTCAAGCAGCCAAAATGGGTATCTCAACTCAAATATAATGTTAAGGTGGCAGTGTCCCTTTATGCTTCAAATTGGACTCCAATGGCTTCCTTTCGTTACGACAGCAAGCTGTTTTTTGAATTTTGAGACTGCCCCAAAAAGGAGTGAAATTGCAGAAACGGAAACTTTATAAGGCAATATGCATACATATTGCTAAAGTTAGGATGCTATATCAACCCGGCCGGTCGCAAACTGGGAACAGTTCCCTAATAGCGTTTTTTTGCAAGGGCTTGCAAGATCGCAATTTGCGATTATATATACGGATGTGTGAATAAAGTAAGACCACATATGTCTAGAAAAATGTTCACACTTCCCTTAAAACAAGTTCCCACGGTTGTAACAACGACAGCATAATCACCAGTGCGCTCTAACCTAAGGGAGTCCCTAATCGGGACATTTCCCCTAACAGTGCAAAATGTCTAAGTCAGTTGGGCAAACTACGGGGAGGCGATCAAATAATGGATCAATCAAAAAATAGATCGTGACATCATCATAATTGGCAGAGCAATGCCCTTATAAGGAGATCCGATCTAAAAATTGATTTATTTGCTGACATCCTCACCTTCAAACCAATTATCACCCTTAAAAAAATGCTCATCACGCACCAATTTTGTTTTCAATTGAATCAGCACGAATCACTCAATCATATATGCCTGTACCGGCAAAATTGATGTTGGACTTTGGCATCTGCCAAAATATATGATCGAGTGATTCATGCAGATTCAATTGAAAACAAAATTAGCGTGTGATGATAATTTTTTAAGGGTGATAATTGGTTTGAAGGCGAGGATGTCAGCAAATAAATAAATTTTTAGATCGGATCTCCTTATAAGGGCATTGCTCCGCCCATTTTGATGACGTCACACCCTATTTTTTGATCGATCCATTTTGTGATCACCTCCCCGTAGTTTGCCCAACTGAAGTGGAGTTGAGAGACAGCCATAGTATTACCCAAGGCCATATATACCAGGTAGAGTCATCCAGTGATTTTACGTGATCAAGACGTCACAGCGTGATGTCACGTGTATCCATCAGCCTCTTCCGCCATTGTAGCTAATGCTATTTTGAGAGAGTCTAGCTAGTACATTTTAAAAGTTACATACAAATCAAAGACAGCATGGGAAAGCTCATAACAAGACAAATCGAAACGTTTTTGATCATTTTTGGCTCAGGTTCATATTGAGGAAACTAGCGCCAGTACCGCCTATAATGGCGTTCCTGCGCGGAAGCTCTTAGTGAGCTTAATGGTCGCCATGGTGATCACGAGGACTCGACATTATGTGGAATGTGGTCATGGTGGGTGGTTGGCATTATCTAGCTAGGTTGTGGCTTGGTTGTGTACTCAATATATTATGTCCGATTATCACCGAGTGATGTCCTTATATACCGTCAAACGGGGTGACTTAGATCAGCGGGTGACTATGATAATGCCCTGGGTGACTTTGATAGGCCATGCCACACTGCAATAAGTGAATCGCATACTAGTCTAAGGCCTTCTGAGGCCTACTTGAGGACCCTCTCATGCCAACTAAGGGCCTACTGTCAGCTTTAGAGGCCTCTCAGGCTGGTTAGGGTCACCTCAGGGCCCTCAGTCAACTTCTTGGAGGGTCTCTCTTACACATTTATGGGGGAGCAAAATCATGTGTTTAAAGAGGAAGTTTGTAGCATCTCAAAGAATTGGAACCCTCCTGGAACAAAGGGAGGGGAAAATATTGATTGGGAATCCAGTGACAAGTGGTACTATGTTTGGTGCATTCAAACCAAAATGAATCACAAAAATGCAGAGGTGGCAGTGTTTTGTAATTGCCTGTAATCACAAACAGGGTAGCTATGGTGTGAAAATGTTGACTTAAGGGTCATGTTTGACTTCTTACCAATTGAACTAGCTTTGTTCAAGGTGACTTAAGCTGGTTGGCAGTGCTGTTTTTATTTTATTTTTCCCCAGAAGTGCGTGAGTCACGACACTTTGTGATAGTTTCATGTTATTAGCTCTACATCTCATTGCATTTGCTTTGACATCAAACATTATATCAAAACACTAGAAGCTAGCATGGACAACCCTATAACTGTGCCTGTTTGACCAATTTATAAACAAGCAATGGATATAAGAGGGGGTATCATAGTCACCCCACCCTAGGGGTGAGAATGATTTTTTTTAACAAAAAAATAAAATATAAATGGTAAATTTGCATTGTATTGCTATGCATCAATGGGTAGGGAATTGTCCATTTGGTATAATGAAACATAATTTGGTTCAAAATACCTTTCCATATCTCCTGTGCATGCTAGAAAGTGTCAAAAGTTTACAAAGTCACCCCGTTTGACGGTACCCAGGTGAGTGGCATAGAGATCACCAAAGTTCAGCTGTGTTAAATCTGCTCCAGACTCCGCCGTGCCGGTTGAAAACTTTCAAACTTTGAATTTGACCTAAACCACGTAGAAATTGGTATAAATTGACGCGTTCTGAGAAGACAAACACGATGGTATCAAAATATTTGTTGTATCTTTATTTGCTAAATACTTATTTGCAAAAAACTGTTAAAACCGACCGCAAGCGACATGCGCCAGAATTGACTTCAAGGGTGACATCATGTGTATTTCTGGAAACGTTACGGAGATAGGGATGACACCCCCTGGTATTACCTATTAATGCAGATGCATGCTTAGATAAAGTGACTTTTTCTATTGATTCCTTACCAGATATATTACATAGATTAACTAATAAATAAAGAGGGTGCATCAGTTGCTACTGCCACAAACTTATCTATTCAATTCTAGTCTGAAATGTAAAACCAGACAATTTGCACTTTGTCCTTCAACATATCATTACCTGGCAAAATTGAAATGTTTTATTTTGGCATTCAAATAACAATGGTTTTGAAATAGGACCAACAAGCATTGCATTGAATTCAAATTAGGTAAATTGTTATACTAACCTTCACAGCAAAAACTCGAAATACCACTAAAAATCCTCAAACCCCTGACAGAAATGCAATCAATCAACTCGGCACAAATCATATACCGCCTTGCACTAATCGTCGGCATCTATCCCATGCCAAAGAACGCAACAAATTTGAGAAACAGTCATGTTTGCAACGAGTACACCACAAATGTCCTCACACGTTAATCAAGAGTATTTGAAAGAAAAAACGTTTCGTTTTTACACTGCTTAAAAACATTGAATATTTAATTGTTTGAGTCATTTATTTACTTGTTTTGCTTATAAAAAAGTATATTAAAAAAGTGTGTTGGTAGCGTGCAAAATTCCCCAGAAGAATATATAAAATCGACACGAAGACGCAACAGCTGACTTTGCGACAAATACGGTGAGGGTGGGATGTAAACAACTTTTTTTTCTTCCGCCGTTCATCGGTCGCATGGTCACCTCTATTGAAAGATGAGAAGAGCATGACGTAACAGGCACGACCAATCGGGTCGCTTTTTTTTTAGCTATCGGTCCTTGACAAATTAACATTTAAATCATAAATGAAGAATGACATGAGTAATCCCGCATGCGCTTCAGGTATATTGGTTATTTTTTGCACGTGCGTAAAGCATGACGATTTTTGCGCCATGGAATGTCAAAACAGAGGATGCAGGTTGCAAGCAGGTAGAAGTTGATTTCATGAGAGCATGGAACCATGCCCTTTACACGTGTTCGATTTGTTTTTTTTTTCTATTCCTATTCCCTATATCTATATCTATTCCCATCCCTCACTCAAAAACTATAACATGGAACTGCCATAAATGTTGTTCATTTGCACGCAAATTAGCAAATGTGGCTAACGTCCCACATCTCAAACATCTTCCATTGGCCAAGAAGCATGACGTAGAAGGGCCAAAAATGACACGATAGGGAGATTCTAATGAATCTATCGGATTCGTTCCATTCCGAGCTCGGAGGTGTCGGTGGTTGTTCGCGTTGGCTGTCTCTCTTGCTTTATGGTGATTGCATTTGTACCCTTAAGGTGTCTAGTCTATCAGTGATATATTGAAGAAGTGGTTTGAGTTTCTGTGGTTGCTTTCGTAAAAGTTCGGTATGCGTTTTTGCATTTAATCACTCAGTATCATCGAAAGAAAAGTGCACGGCTGAGCTCAAGGCGTGTGGGGTGTGCTGTGATACAAGTTGAAGTGGTGCATATTTTAGCTGCAAAATGACGTTGGGAGAAAATGAGCCTGTCACTCACACCGCTAAGTCACTAAGCAAAGCATTTGTGGCTGGAGGTAAGCATCTTGTTGGTGTACATAAGTCTGCTGATTGGGTTTGGGGACACCAGGTTGATGTAGTAGGCAGTAGGCACCTACAGTCTCTTTTGATAGTTTCTGTGCACTGTACAATCACTACAATGCAGAAAGAACAAATTTGCTGTCCACTTCCTTGACACCTCCGGTGCATCTGTCACTGACGGTGCTGCTCACAGACAGTGAAATCAAATGCAACTATTCATGCACTCGGTACTGATACTGATTACCGGGGGCGAGTGCTATATTAATTGCATTGGATTCCGCTATGCTACAAGCAATGCCAGACCTGGTGGTGGTGTCAGTCGTGGAGGAAGTGGACAGAACATCTGTTCTGCACTACCATGCAGTTTAATTATTGGATTATTTGGCTGTGGATAGTTACTTTCAGAGAGACTGCACACAGTGCAGTCTCTCATTTACAATGTCAGAGGACTGTGCACTGCACAGCCTCTCTTGAAAGTCCTATTCACCACCAAGATCAGTTGGGCAAACTACGGGGAGGCGGATAAACAAATGGGATCGATCAAAAAATAGATTGTGACGTCATAAAATGGGCGGAGCAATTGCCCTTATAAGGAGATCCGATCTGAAAATTGATTTACTTGCTGACATCCTCACATTCAAACCAATTATCACGCTTAAAAAATGCTATCACGCGCTAATCTTTGTTTTTCAATTGAATCAGCACTGAATCAACTCGATCATATATGCCTGTTACCAGCAAAATCGATGTTGAACTTTGGCATCTGACTTTGGCATCTGCCAAAGTTCAACATCGATTTTGCCAGGTACAGGCATTTCATGGATCGACGTGATTTGTGCGTTCATTTGAAAACCAAAATTAGCGCATTGGATGAGCATTTTTTAAGCGTGTTGAATTGGTTTGATGTGAGGATGTTCACCAAGTAAATCAATTTTTAGATCGGATCTCCTTATAAGGGCATTGCTCCGACCATTTTATGACGTCACAATCTATTTTTTGATTGACCGATCCATTTTTTATCGCCTCCCATAGTTTGCCCAACTGAGATATCCAATAGAAACTGTTAGTGCCCATATACTTTCAAGAGAGACTACCTACCTAGGTAGGAAGGGTGAACTGCTGTAACCTCGTCCCGAACATGTCCTATCCTTATATTTTAATGCTATCAGAATGTAAAGCATGCATCAGTATTATTTGCATTCTGATAGCATGAAAAGTCTGAAATTCTGATATGTCCAGAGATAGGACTTTTACCCTACCTATCCATCTAATGTTGGATAACTCTATGGGTGCCACATCACCTCAGTGGTCTGTGCCAGCAAAAATATTAATTATCATATCAGTTTTATTTGTATGAGTTCATTTGGCTTTGGGTTGTATATTTGTAGTTTGTACATATCTTATTTCTAAATATTCATTCAACATATTTTAAAGATTTTTTTTTGTCATGTAATTTGTATAATAATATTAAAAAATATCCCTTTTGCTTCTAGTTATCCCTGTGTTAATATCTGCTAAGCAAAGGTTTTACCCAAATGCACATTATTGGTTTGATTAACTCTGTGTGATGACTTGATGACAGGTGTGGCTGGCATGTGTGCAAAGACAACAGTGGCACCCCTGGACAGAATAAAGATCCTGCTGCAAGCACACAACAAACACTACAAACACCATGGTGAGTACTAAGTACCTATGTGTCTTCAGTAGTATGCCAATGTTTAATGGTCAATGTCAATGCTGAATGTCACTAAGAAGCCTTTGATCAAAATGTCAAGGCTGCCAGGGGATGTTGACAGTTTCCTCTTATGAAAATAGACACCATATCATACATATAGTTGTTCATTCACCCTAAAGATGAAGCCATCACCCTAAAGACATAGCCAGCCATGGGATAATTTGTCTACATCATCATCATTATCATCATATTTTCAATGCATAGATGTACAGTATGTTTATTTTATTTATTTTTGTCATCACTAGACCAGTGCAGCCAGATGACTTATTTATTATGTAAATGATAATTGAGTTATTATAACATTGCTGAAGTATTGGTCAAAAAACTTACAAACTAAAGCACAAATTATCCCAGGGATGACGCTGCTCAAGTTGAAGATGGTCATCCCTGGGATAATTTGTGCTGCATTTTGTTAGTTATTTTTAAGCCAAAACTAGTTTACCAATGTTTTAATAATTAAATTAACCAGTGTCCCAAAATTAAGTTTTTGCTTGGCTGTCAGAGTGGAAAATGCTAGCAGAAAAAGTCCATGAGAGGGGAATGTTATCTAGAAAATGGTTACATATTTATTTCTGTTCTAAATATGAAAAGCAGTAGTTTTTGTTGAAATGAAGTTCTTTTAGACAATGCTTTTTACGTCAGAATCAATATTTTAATTAATAATTTGGAAGCAGTAATCCTAAAATGGGAGTAAGATAGGACAATTATTCACATTTGGGTGTCATTTCTCACCAAAATTGATAATCTTAGGGACACTGAAATTAACTGAACCCTGCCATCAGTATCTGATGTCACCATCTTTTTTTAATTTGATTTGAGTGTTTTGATAGGTTGTATTTCCGAGCTCAGGACTCACGCTTAAAGGGAATGTTTCACATTAACATAAGATTTGAGTTGCGATGGCCAAGTTGTTGAATTCCATTGAAATTAAGTATTACAGAAGTTAAAACACCCACAGAGGTCTAATCGAAAGTAAATTTGAGTTTGGTGTTGCCATCTGCAAAATTAAGCCCTAGTGTATTAGTGTAAGCCGCTTAAAGCTGATGTCTCATCCTTTTTATTCTAATGTTGATGAAAGTGAGATCTTAATTTTACATTTTGGCTATACATTAGCCATACACTAGTCATACATTATTGCGCTTGAAGGTTTTTTCTATTTAAAAAATTCCTTCACTATGACGTCATCGGCCAATACAAAACTTAGTTTTTCATGAAATGAGCACTGTTTGTGAGAAACAAATGTCAGAATCGTGTTCGGCAGCATACTTCATATTTTGCACCACAAGCGGCGTACATTGCACAACTTTCAGAGAAGTGAAACATTCCCTTTAACATGTTGCATAGACCCTAAACCCACCATCCGATCGCGCAATCTCCGTCACCGGCAGCATTCAGAGACGAAAGTTGTACGTCCGCTAACGATTGTGGACGGTCCGCCCGGCTTGTTGACGTCATCTGACCTTGACCGCGGCCGCTGCCACCGGCAGCAGGTCATCCCTACCAGGGCCCAATCTTACCAACCCTCCTTTTTGTGCAATCCCCCAACTCCCCACAAACAGCTGACTGCAATCCCACCCAAATGCCCATTATATGGTCTGATGGTGTAACTTGGGGCATAGATAGCATTGAGCTAGTGTTTAGATACTTGCCACTAGATGTCGCGTTACGTATAGCTGATTCATTCAAAATTTGTTGAATTGTGTCTGCTTGAAGTGCTCTTCAGCTTTAAACGCCATGCATGATGCATAAAAGAATAACAGCTTTTAAGTTTTACCTGAGCACCAGCTTTATCTAACAAATGCAATATCACGTGAAATATTCAGCGTTTTCCTATACTTTGATACTATCCATGAATTTAATTTACGCTAGATTGGCAGTGGACGCGCATTGGATCTTTCCATTCACGGCATTGGTAAGTTGAGGCCAGAAAGGATAATTAGCAGATAGGTTCAGCAAGCCGCTCGAGAGCACCTCCTTATCCATGTGCTCAGACCAGTCTTTGAATTTTTGCCATTTTCTGTTACTCTTCCAGTGGGTCCAAATAATTTTGCTCTTTTTCTGGAAATTTGTTAAGCTCTATAACTGATGTTTGCCAACTTTTTAGTCAAACTATGTTGCTGTTTTCTCACATTTTATATACTATACAGGTATCTATTACAAATCAGTTATTTGTAGTTTTCCGAGTTGAAATCATTCATTTAAAAATGACTATCTTGATTTCTTAACAACGAAATTGCAATCTCTCCAGATCAGGCTTGTGTTTGACGGAATGAACCAGATCAGACTTGTGTTTGACGGAATGAACGGCCTTGGCTTACTCCCGTCATGACTTCGACCCGTCGCGTCCCAGTCGGGCTCAGATCCGTAGCCCCGACTTCCGACCGTGTTCCACGGGCTGACGAGGGACGTTGGAACTAGTGGTGGTGCAGTTTCAGAAAATATGCGTCCAATATCCAACCGTTGTCCAAACCATGGTCAGCTTTCCGTCCGAAACTGTCCAAAAATCATTGTTTGTCCGAAATTTGTCTGAAAGCAGAAACATTATATGATATGGAATGTAAAACATTCAGTGCAACATTCGCAATATATGCACAAATAAAGGTATTGGTGTCAAAATATATCGGTACAGTTTATGACATCAGAAAGCCTAAATCATCATCTATCCATGTTTATACAGGAAAATGTGTACTAGAGTAACTCAGTGTCTTTACGACAAGCCATCCTTGGGCATTGGATGTCCGAAAATGTCTAAAGAAATATGCTTATGTCCGTCCGAAAACCGAATCAGTTTTCTGACAAATTCGTAACTCCGAAAATGTCTGTACCGATTGTCACCGCTAGTTGTGACGTCATCTCTGCTCGCAGGTGTTTTCAGCGGACTGGCGAACATTGTCCGTAAGGAGCGCTTCTTGGCGCTCTACAAGGGAAACGGCGCACAGATGGTGCGCGTCTTTCCGTACGCCGCCACGCAGTTCGCGGCGTTCGAGATCTACAAACAGGTCAGTCAGCTGGTGGATAGGGAATGGAGAGGCTGTTTGAAAAAAAAATCCGAATGTTTTGTATGGATGGATTTCCGAGGTCAGGACCCACGCTAAGCAGAGCTTGTTGCGCAGGCCCTTCAACCGCCACCACCCGGATCGTACAATTTCTGTCGGTCGGCAGAATTTAAGACCGAAAGTTTTTTACGTGCCCGACAATACCCTGGACACGGTCCGCCCCGCTCACCCGACGTCAACTGACTTCAAGCGACGCGCTGCCACCGGCCGCAGGCCATCCCAGTCAGTGAAGCAAAATAGCGAAGCGCTCGAAGCGACTCGAACCCGGGCTGCCACTACCGGGAGAGGTCAGAAGCCCAGCGCTCTCCCGACTGAGCTACAGGGGTGGACTCCAGACAGGGTTGAACTTTTTGCGGTTTGTTTTTCTGGCACGGAGTAGTTCGGGACAATTATTTTCGTGTTCCGACGAAAGTTCGGGTTTTGAAGGTCAATAATCATATCCTGTGAAATCCTTAAAGATTGAATTATTGAACTGGGACAAACGTCAAACAAACGTCAAACAAAAGTGAGGTAATGGTCTGTTTGCAACTTCGAAGCGTTCATGTGGTTGCCTAAGGCATCTAGATCATTCCATTTTCACCATTAGTTTGCACATCCTATTGTCGTCTTAATCGCTGCGTTCACACTGGCACCCCTACCATCGAATACGTCTACTTGCTCCTGTACTGCCTTTTTCACGTCATTCATCAAACATCATATTATCATCGAGCATATTCAATTGGAGCGCATATTCAATGGTGGTTGATTGGGTTTTAGGCCGCCTCGAACTATCGTGGTTTTACGGCGCCCAGGTGCCACTGTTGTTCCTCGGGAGTACACGGTACGCCATACTTACAGTCAGCGCACCCACGCGGATAGTCCCCTGCCTGTTGTTCCTTCGGGAGTACACGGTTAACGGCCATAGCATCACCCGTCAGCGCACGCCCGGCGGATAGTTCTGCTGTTTGTTCCTTGGCAGGTACAACGGTAACGTGGCCATAGCTCACCATCGTCAGCGCACCCCGGCGGATAGTCTGCTGTTGTTCCTCGGGAGTACACGGTACGCCATAGCTCACCGTCAGCGCACCCCGGCGGATAGTCTGTACCGGCTCCACTGGCGCCCAGGTGGCACTGCTGTTCCTCGGGAGTACACGGTACGCCATAGCTTACCGTCAGTGCACCCCCGGCGGATAGTCTGCTGTTTGTTCCTCTGGTTGTTCCTCGGTGAGTAACCAACGCACGTCTGTACGTCAGCCATAGCTCCACCGTCAGTGCACCCGGCGATAGTCCTGCTGTTGTCCTTAAGCCGAGTAAACAATCGGTACGCCATAGCATACGTCAGTGGCACCAAGGCGTCGACGGGGGCGGTGATAAAGTCTACCTGGTAGTATTTACAGCGCCGGCTCTTCCCCCCAGATCCCACTGCGGCCTCAGGTAGACTGCCAATAACCACACGGACCAACGAGGAAAAACTTGCTGTTCCTCGGGAGTACACGGTACGCCATAGCTTACCGTCAGCGCACCCACGCGGATAGTCTGCAACACGCCTCGGCAGATGATGCGTGGTAATGTGCCATAGTTGTGCCGCAACTATGCAGTGTCCTAGGATTGGAAATTTTGGGTGTAAAGCGACACCCTACAAGAAATAATATTCCACTCCTTTTGCCCAATTTGAAGGGCTTTTTCAACTCTTTTTCACTTTTTAGATTACTTTTTCACTCATTTGTTTTTATATGTAAAAAGCCAGAAAATTGATCAAGTTTTGTTTGATAGCAAAATTAGTATTTTTTAAAAGGCTCATTTTGAAGTATAATTATCCACTCTTTATCCTGATTCTCAGTTTGAATTTTCCACTCTGGACCCTGGCTCTAAAGAAATCCTAGGACACTGTAACTATGTATCTACAACCAGACAGCTGGCTGCAAATTTGTCGGAGCTCACCAACGAGATTGTACAAGTGGGCGTCCAATACCGTGGGTCAAAGTGATTGGGTCAAAGTGACCTGTTGGCTAGACAGTCGTGCGGATCTACAAACCGGTAGTTACCCGTTCGTAGATCCGCGCGACTCTGCCCTACACGCATCCGTAGGCACGCCCGTCTGCGTTGCGTGTATGCAGATGTATGTGCTGCAATGCAATAGTGTGACATTTCTGATGTATGCCCGAGCTACGTTGCTGTAAACATATGATTGCTCACATTGCGCGCGTGCTCTCGCATAATTGACAGTCCGTGTGAGCGGGAGCGGCGTCGCAGCATGACAGGCTGTTATGACGTAGGTACTAGAGGTGCAGAAAATCACACAATTGGTCACACATAGTCTCGGCTAGGGAATGAGCTTGTAAGCCACGGCTTCAGTCACGGTGCTGCAATGCTAACCCTATGGCGCTGGTCTGGCCATGGCACAGCTTTAGTCACGGCCGTGACCAGTTCTGGTCCAAGCGCTGGGACGCGGGAGCCAGAATTCTGCAGCTCTGGTAGGTACGCAATGTGAACCAGCTGCGCCACCATCCACCAAAAGGTCCGGGCGGCTGCTTCGGCAGAGCCTTAGCCGCGGAACTCATACAGGTTCCGTGTGTCAGTTCCGGTTTTGGCGAGTCTGGGTCGAGCACTACTGGCGAGTCTGGGTCGAGTACTGGATGCTGAGGTTACTCGGTGTCACCGTGGGGTCAGCCAGAGAGACTCAGACTATTGTGAACGACAGTCGTGTGGTCGTCAAGCCCAAGTGTGTTCGGTCATAGAGCCAATTTTCACCGAAATGTGGGCACGGCAGGATTCTAAAGCCGCGATTGTTTCCATGCAACGTGCAACGCCCATGCCGAAATCCGAGAACAAAATGTGTAGAGGACGTTCCGCCTTCCCCGGCTTTCGACGCCAAAATACTAAAATTTATACCTTATATAATGTACCCCAAATATTTAACTAAAAGCTAATACCTAATACCTAATAACCCTGAAATGAAATAATGAAGTAGTGTGTGAGCTCGGAGCTCTTCAGCAAGTGGAGATAATTAAATCGCCTGCTAGCTCCACCTCTGAGTGATAGTAGCTGATGGCATGGACACATCGGTATGCTAAACGGAGGCGCGCTGACACGGCGTACAGTGCCCGGCTGACAAACGGCTTGTCGCCGTGGCTGGGACTGGTGTCCTGTCCTGGCGAGCGGTGGGACTGCCGGCCGTCACTATACTGCTGGTGTACCGTGACTTTACCGCGGCTGACAAACGGCTCTTCGCCGCGGTCCGACTGCGCGTGCCTGTGTGTCCAGGCGAGCGGATGGACTGACGACCGTCACTATACTGTCGCTGGTTGTACCGTGACTTTACTCGCCGGCTGAACAAACGGTAAGTCGCCGTGGCCTGGTGACTGTGTGTCTTTGTCAGCGACGTGTGAATGCCGGCCGTCACATATACTCTGGTACGTGACTTACCGCCGGCCTGCGGACAACCGGCGCCCTGGGCTGCGGCTGCGGGCGGAACCTGGCTGTCCTGTCCAGGCGAGCAGTGGACTGGCCGGCCCGTCACTATACTGCTGGGTACCGGACTTTACCGCCGTCCAAAACGCCCCGTGGCTGTACTGGTGTTCTTGTCACAGGCGAGCGGTGGACTGACGGTTTCCAGTCCGACCAACTGCTGTAGACTGTCTGAATCTCGTGGGGCACATCCAGATGTGAGGAAGGATCCCAGGCTGAAAGCTTCAGTTCAATTGCTTCGGCGCAGCGCGCTGCGTCGTGATGGTAGGTGGCCAAGCTTGGTTTTGGTGGAGAGGCCCCAGTGTTGACCCCCGCGCCCACAACACACACCGCACACGCATACTTCCACGTCTGCAGTCCATCTTTGTGGATATCTGTCGACTGTGTTCTTCCGCATGCCTGATGGATATAGAGAGAACTATGGGACGTATAGCCCCGATACAATGGTGATAGGCGCTGCGGCGGTGGGCACTTCCATAGCTGCATCTGCTATAATGACGTCAGCAGACTCACGACATTGATGGTGCGCGGCTATAAGGTACCATTAAACATTAATTGGCTTTCATCAGGTGTGATCAATCATCATCATAACATGTCGGGGCAGGGTCGCTAAGCCATGGCATCATAACCCACTGGCCGCCAGACAGGGTCGCTATGGTTCAAGGCTAACTGGTCAGGAACGAGCCCGGTTTTCAGGGTCGTCGTTTTTAGGACTTGAGTGACGGCTTGTTTTTCCATGCCGTATTTGGAGGTCTTTCCAGTCCTAGATACGATTGAGATGAGCTGTGCCATTTTCGATTCGTATTTGCTTTTGTCTGTGATTCTTACCTGTGATGAATCCACACAGCAATGACCAATTTCGTGCGTGGGTGACCGTTTAGTCTTTCCATGTCAAGTTATGGGCGCAAATTGGCCTGAGGTGTCGGCTCTTTCTAAACCGGAATGAATAAACACACTTGTTAAGTTGAAAGGTCTAAGGCGGTCCTATTCAAACGAGATTAACGTTTTATTGATCAGTATTGACATATTTCTTCCGATACAGTACAATAATGGATTGTCAATAATAATAGTATTATCTACAGGAGATTGTATATAACAAATGTATATGTATGATTCGCCGGTCCCCCTCTGAAACTTGCGTTCCGTGTTCGAGTCAGGCTGCTGACGAGTTCACACTCGGCTCCCCCACTTAGGTCACAAAGGTCACTTAGGTCAGCGTGGGAGATCCCGACTAAAAATGCCAGCAGAACATCGTCACACAGACGCACAGTCCTGCTACCGTCACCCAACCACTGTCACTGGCGTCGGGGACGGGGGACATGTCCCCCCCCCAAAAAAAAAAAACGCTTATGGGCGGTGCATGGAACGAATTGGCTTAAAAATGGTTCCGTCCCGCCAATTTTCAGAAGGTGAGGACGCCCCTGTCCTCTTTTGTCTGCTTGTGTGCCTGTATGGCTGAATCGTGTTTTCCACCCTTGAACTCCGCCCGGGCTGTTTACCCAACCGCCCTGTTTTCGATCGCAGACGTGATAAATGTAAGCCCTTACACAGGCTGCCCTGTGACCTTGAGGACGATCTTGAACGGGCCGACCTGGGCTTGTTGTCGACTGACTGTTCTGAAGTTATGACGTCATAAGGGGGTGGATTGGCCGCCCCCTCGCCGTGTGCGTAGCGTTGTTGTTGGGAATGTGCATGTGCTGGGGAGTGCGGCTTAGCTCTGTGATGTTGTCCCCTGTGAAGGATTAGAGGGATGGGAGTGGGAAAAATGGACCGAAATATGTGCTTTACCAGGATGATTTTACTTGGACTTCACTTCACCCTTACTTGACGCTTTACACCTCACTGTCACATACATACGTTACACCCCGCCCCACAACCTATACACCCTTACTTGACGCTTTACACCTCACTGTTACATACATACGTTACACCCCGCCCCACAACCTTTACACCCTTACACTTGACGCTTTACACCTCACTGTCACATACATACGTTATACCCCGCCCCACAGCCTATACACCCTTACTTGACGCTTTTACACCTCACTGTCACATACATACGTTACACCCCGCCGAAATGTGACGACGCTGAGTCTCAGTTGACCCGCGTACACCCCGCACATACATACGTTACACCCCGCCGAAATGTGACGACGCTGAGTCTCAGTTGACCCGCGTTACCATCTGCTGAATGAAGGTACAAAAACGCCCACCTGTATGACACGCGGCAAATCGCAAAAACGCCAGACCGGGCCCCTGGCGGGCAGACAATGCTCTGAGAAGTAAGGATAATTAGCTATGCGAGGTGTGAACAATTAGCAGCAGGGTGACACCGCTGCGAGTAAAAAACAAACAAAACTGACGGTACGGTATTCCGGGGCGACGTCACTTCATGGAAGGCAACATGAATGAATATTGCACCGAAAACGAGTCGTTTTTGGCGCATCTGTGGAAGATTGGTCGTTTTCCACTAGCTTGAGTCGACCACCACACCCAAGAGCGGAGTAAGAATATACGGCTCGAAGCCATGGCGCCCCGAACACGCCTGAAATCGGCGGAGCATCGGAACATGGCTGATTTGTATGAAAATTCAAGCAACTTTGCACGACTAAGATTGTTTGAAATCATTCCTTAAAGGGAATAGTTCACCTTGAAAAAAAACGAAGAAAAAGTTTCAGGAAAATGATGAAGACGAAGCAAAAAGAAATTAAGTAATCATATTACTTAGTAAGTTCAAAGGAAACCTATATTACGCGGAAAAGCCAAATTAAAATGTCAAATATTTTGGTGATAAATTCATAATTTTTTTCCTCAAAGTTAATGCGAAATTCAGCTGGCCTGAGAAGCACCAAACGTCATGCGATTTAGTAAGGGATCGTGTTCGTATACATGGTGCGTACCTGCCAAGTTACTTCGGTTGAAGATGCCGGGAAAATAAAACGCTTTGAAAACCATACACAGTACTTCCTTTAAGTAGGTATTCGTCACTATTAGATTTAACTCATTGAAAGTGTTAGTGTCCGCCATCGCGCTTCACTGTCCGTGCTCTGTTGGGCGAGCTGTCTGGGATTATTGTGTCCACAAGGGTTCATTTGCCGGGGGGCTTGCGCCGCGGGCGGCCACATCAAACAAGCGGCCGCGCGTACTGGTGCCGAGGTGGGTTCGTGTGAGGTGGGGAGGCGGACAGATCAACCATTTGTACAGCGAGCCTGGAAACGTTTCAGGCCAGCGCTGAAACGCTACGCATACGCTACAGAAACGTTGTTTAGAAAAATGTTATTAAGAAGATTTAAAAATCAAAATCACTATGCATAGCTTACCCTGACAAAGTTCATTCTTGCAGTAAAAGAATGAGGTACTGAAACAGTATGGTTTTGTCCAGACACTTACACTTTCCCCCAAGTCTTACGTCCGCCACATAAACCATGAGTTGAGGGCGCCCTTAAGCCCAAATCATTCATCATCATCAAGTCTTACGTCATCTGTGCGTTCATAATTTCATACGTCAGCTCAGCCAAAATCAGCCAATCCAAGCGATTGGAGTTACCGGGTATACCCGGTCCCGACTTTTAGGACTGAATATTAAATAATTAAGAGGTTCTTGGAAAATGTGAAAGCGTCACAAGTCATTTTCGAGCATGCGCCACAACTTGGCTATCTCAACTCAAAAGACCTAATGTAAAGGTGAACTATTTCCCTTTAATGTGCAAGGGAGCGAAGTGAACAAAATCAGGTGCCCTCGCGTCGGTCGGTTTGAGGGAACCTCTGTCGGCTTGAGGGGGTCGGTATTTGTATGATCAGTATGTGTAGCCTTGTCAGATTGTCTGCTGTCTGGCATGGGCGTAAAATCGTTTTCAAAGTTGGTGTGGATTTTCAGTGATGTAATATTTTTATCTCATTTGATTTTCCAAATTTCGCCCACTCGTCTTTTAAATGGTGCAAAAATGAATTGTTATATTCAAACGGGTACTCTAAATGTACAAATCGGACCCAAAAAACACCCTTCGATGATCAAAATTGCATCTCTTCAATAAGTTGGTGTGGATTTTCCACACCAACTTTCAAGTTGGTGTAGATTTTCCACACCAACTTTCAAGTTGGTGTGGAGCTTTCCACACCAACCACATACAAAGTTACACCCATGCTGTCCCCGGACCAGCTTGCTTTGTCCCCGTTCGTGGTCCGACACTGTCCCCAGCGGTAAACAGACAGCAGCGGTGTAGCAGGGGCAGAGTGTAATGACGACAGTTAGCGGGCTGGGCCGCCAACTGTGCCAACTGCGGAGCTCATCTGGCCTCCACGCCGTGAGATGAGGGAAGGGATCTGGAACTCCTGCGCTGGAACTAATACGCAGCAACGGCCAGTCTGAACGCTGAGTGAATTTCGCTGAGTGTGTGAAAGTTGCAAGTGGTTTAATAGTTTGGAAGTGTGGCTTTCATGTCGAATCGATGCGATTTTTGTTTCCTACCGACCAATATCCTAGGATTATGTCGAGCGAGGCGAAGGCTATGAAGGTGTCGTGCTGTCTCAACGGAACTCCATTCTCGCAGATCATCATCACTTTGACAAAACCTTCATCTGCATTATCACATCATCTACAACTAAATCACCAATATCCTCACACCTAGCCTTGTAGCCGCGTCGCCATCAAACCCAAATCATCGTCATCATCATCATCTAGATCCTCACCTGTATGTATATCTCACCTACTGTCTAGATCACTTATCACTTAGATCCAATATCCAGGTCCAGTATCCAGGTCCGGTATCCAGGTACAGTATCCAGGCACAGTATCCAGGTCCAGTATCCAGGTCCAGTATCCAGGGCCAGTATCCAGGTCCAGTATCCAGGTCCAGTATCCAGGGCCAGTATCCAGGTCCAGTATCCAGGTACAGTATCCTGGTCCAGTATCCAGGTACAGTATCCAGGTACAGTATCCAGGTCCAGTATCCAGGTCCAGTATCCAGGTACAGTATCCAGGTCCAGTATCCAGGTCCAGTATCCAGGTCCAGTATCCAGGTTTCCAGTATTCCAGGATCCAGTATCCAAGGTCCAGTATCAGGTCCAGTATCCCAGGTCCAGTATCCAGGTCAAGGTCCAGGTCAAATATAACCAATAACAAAATATCCAGGTCCAGTATCCAGGTATCCAGTATCCAGGTCCAGTATCCAGGTAACCCGTTCCACCAAGTGACCGTTAGCTGAGCCGAGCCATGCTCGTACGTCAGCCCTTCCCAGGCCACAGCAGCTGACGGCTTCCTCCCGTTACACGGCACCGCACCTGGCCCGGCCTCCCGCTGAGAGGTTGTCGTGGAGCAGCCGAGAAAACCCCTGCCACCTGTTGGTGAGAGGTTGTCGTGGAGCAGCCAAGAAAACCCCTGCCACCTGTTGGTGAGAGGTTGTCGTGGAGCAGCCGAGAAAACCCCTGCCACCTGTTGGTGAGAGGCTGTTCGTGAGCAGCCGAGAAAAAACCCCTGCCACCTGTTGGTGAGAGGCTGTCGTGGAGCAGCCGAGAAAACCCCTGCCACCTGTTGGTGAGAGGTTGTCGTGGAGCAGCCGAGAAAACTCCTGCCACCTGTTGGTGAGAGGCTGTCGTAGAGCAGCCGAGAAAATCCCTGCCACCTGTTGGTGAGAGGCTGTCGTGGAGCAGCTGAGAAAACCCCTGCCACCTGCCACTGAGAGGTTGTCGTGGAGCAGCCGAGAAAACCCCTGCCACCTGCCGCTGAGAGGTTGTCGTGGAGCAGCCGAGAAAACCCCTGCCACCTGCCACTGAGAGGTTGTCGTGGAGCAGCCGAGAAACCCCCTGCCACCTGTTGGTGAGAGGTTGTCGTGGAGCAGCCGAGAAAACCCCTGCCACCTGCCTCTGAGAGGTTGTCGTGGAGCAGCCGAGAAAACCCCTGCCACCTGCCACTGGGAGGTTGTCGTGGAGCAGCCGAGAAAACCCCTGCCACCTGTTGGTGAGACATGAGATGTTGTAGAGCAGCCGAGAAAACCCCCATACCACCTATCGGTGAGAGATTATTGTGAAGCGTCCGAGAAAACCGCATACCGTACTGCGCTCCCGCGTTGATCGGCCGTATACGTAGAAAGTGTGTGGGGGGTCTCTTATATTTGTGGATTCATTATTAGGCCGATAGGCATTGTATGGAATAATGTGTGTTTTTTTGTACCCACCCGTCGGGAATTGGTGTCGCCATCGTTAAGAGGCCATCGTACCGTACAGCGTACCCCATCCCGTTCGTTCCTGGCGGCCGGCTCGACCCACAGGCTCGGCCCGGAAGACCACTGGTCTGTGGTAGACAGATGGTACGGCGAACCAGACGGCAGACGGGCCGCACAGAGAGCCGCTACACCCGCCAGACGAGACGACAAGAGAAGAGACGACGAGACGAGACTGATCTCCAGATAACCAGACAGAGAGCCGCTACACCCGCCAGACGAGACGACAAGAGAAGAGACGACGAGACGAGACTGAACTACAGATAACCAGACAGAGAGCCGCTACATAACTCCAGACAACCAGACAGAAGACAGAGCGTCGCTAAACCCGCCAGACGGATCCCAGACGAGAGAAGACGAGACGAGACTGACTTCCCAGACAGTTCCCAGTGTCATAGAGGGGCAAAACGTGGACCCGAGGACCCGGTTTCTAGACCCAGTCTGGACCCAGTTGGTCCCAGACTGGGTCCCGCCAAAGGACACCGGGTACAGACTGGGTCCAACTTATGTTTCTTGCTAGTTTTTCGTTAGTAGGAACACTGATACGCATGTTTCTGGGTGCTATTGTCCAATCTGAACTGTATGCATTTCCAACTACAATAGTTAGTGAACTTGCACTAACTGTTGAGCGCTGATTTTTACATGCACTTACTGTAGAGTACAGATTTGGCAATATCTATTACATATTAGTTGCGAGACAACATTTTGATAGTCGGGTCCGATGGGTCCAAACCAGAGACTATCATGGGTGCCCAAACCCCAAGCCCAGCCCAGCCGAAAACCATGAACACCAAGCCCAGACCCAACCAGACCCATTCCAAATTCATAAATATTGATACCCATTGGCCCATGGGGTCCATTCAGAGAAGGCCAGATAATTGGAATTCAGACTAGGATCAGACATGATTTAAAAATCGTACTGCCCTATTTACTTACCCACGATTTGATTGTTGTCATTTATAATTGCCAAAAGTCTATTTCTTTAAGTGTCCTATGTCATTAAAAAAACATATTTACCTGGTTTAACATCTGGTTGTCAAGTTAAAAAAGAACGCCTTTAGCGATATTGTCTAAAATTGCCATACCCATGCCCGCCCAGTACCCATGAAAAGTCAAAAAATGCATACCCAACCCAGACGATCGGAAGAATTGAGTGGGCGCCCATGGGTGCACCCAGCCCATGATAGTCCCTGGTCCAAACTGGTCTTGCATCGGGTATAACTGGGTCAATTTTTTAGCTTTTGGGACCGGGTCGGGTCTGGGTCCCAAAAATATCAACTTTTGCCACCTCTTCTCCAGACAGTTCACATCAATTCCCACTCCACTAAACCACGCTTCCCACGTTGTTTGATCAAAATAAGGATGCTATCATGCTAGGGCTATCTGCACCCGCCGAAACAGAGCAAAAATAAGTTGAGCGCATCGCAATTTTAACTTTGTGTACGAATATTGGAAAGCATTGCATCTCATTCAAGTTTAAGTATTGTAATGCTATTGCGAAGGATACCAACCGAACATCATGGAATTACAGGTCTATGCAATTAGCACAGTGTATAGTTAGTAGTAGACAATCATATTGATTGATCCGATGTTTTGACAGTTATTTTAAATGACATTAATATCTCCCGTTATGTAATCGCCAGCTGCTCGCTCACATTGCCAATCCAATACGTGAAGACATTTGGCCAACAGAGTACGTCATGCAGCAATCCTGCATTTATGCTTACTCATCGCGCATGAGAAACGTCATTGGTACGCTTGTGTTTACAAATGGTGAACATCATTTGAAGTCCCTTAAATTGACATGCGGAAACCAGTGGTATTTGTGGGCCGTCAGTTCAGAAGCAAACATACAAAGGCCGCATATTCATGAGTAGGATGACATTGTTTGTTTTTTTTCGTGCAGCTTTCAAAATATTCATAGGCTGCCCAGCGGGGCCATAAGACGTCACTCAATATCTGGCCTTTAGATATCTGGCCTCAATATCTAAATATCTGGCCTCTATATCTGGCCTTTTGTGAAACAATATCTGTCCTTTAGAGACCTCAAGTCGCATTAATTCCACCATTTGTAACAATTCCATTCCATTTTACCCACCCTGTTGCTCAATTTCTCTCCGATCTGTAAGTTCATTGACATCACTGTTGCATGCATGTCTGGAGCCCATCACGTAGATTGTCGTCACTGGCTGGCGGGAGGTCTGTGTTATGTAAACAAATCACACTGCACATTATCGGTACAATCTCAACACAGTCCAAAGTCAAATTCGGCAGCCCACGTGGCGGGGCGACCTCTACGTAGCAGGTTATCGCAAGGGTGGCGTGTGGGTGCTGCTGTTTTTGGCACTCTGCTTTGCTTTGCTGCTGAATGGAAGTAGGTGGTATGGCTAGTCGATTGTGGTTTGGGCTCAGGGTCGCATGCAGATGACCTATGTAAACTGATGGCTGATAATAGACTACACGTGAACAATCGTGGATCCAGATCCAGTGAAGGGGTGCGATACTCCCAAAGTCTCACACAATTCGGAAAGCTCATCGCATTTCGCTTGCTTGTGCATAGACAGCTTATTTAAACAAACTTGTCTTAGTTAAAGTTGCGTAGGTGTTCTTCTATAACAGGTAATGTGTAAATTTTGTGCCGATTTCAGGCGATTTGAGGGCATGGCCCCTCCCCCACTAAGCTGGATTCGCCCATGCACGTGGACATCGTGTTGTGTCCAAGTTATATGGTAACATACCGGGGCTGTATGGGATTGATGGCCAATGTATTACTTTGACGGAAACAGTTAGACAGCAGGGTTATGCATGAGACTGAGCATGGCAGAATGGTCTTCGAAGAGTCGACGTTTCGATGGTTCAGTTAAACCAGCTGCCTCTATTTTAGTCTCAGATGTTGAGAGTGTTTGATCGATTCGGAAGCCAATAATACCACTTAGCGAAATGTACCAGAACCTAGTCCGGACGAAGTTTCACGCCGAGTTTGGCTAGTAAAACGGATGAAGTGGAAAATGTCTCAAGTGCAGTGAGTCAAGACCATGGGGTAACTTTAATGCCAAGGGGTAGGCTTCAACCCCAATAATTTTGGAATTTAACCTTACGCCTATAAACTAAATGTGGTACAAATTGGGGTTCTATACAACTAAGTGCAACCCCGGATTGATTTTCAAAAAGTTACGCCTCTGCTCAAGACGCCTTGGAGCTCAAGGCGCTGATGACCATGCATCCTCCCTCGTGTAAGATCAAGGCCGGATCCATTCACCCCCTGAATCCTCCCCCTGAATCCGCCCCCTGAATCTCCTGCTGTCGATGCGTCATCCCCAAAGTGACAAGTTAAATCCTCACTCCGTCCGTCAGCCGTCACGCTTCCTGCTTCTCTTGGCTGAGGGCCGACTCTGTGCGTGCCGATCTAACCCCTGTGCAGCCTTCTGCTGGTGTCTGGGTGAAGATGGGTAGCTCGGGGCGAGGAGTGACACCATTCGCCGACGGTAGGGACTAAAGTCACGTGACTGACACGTCGCTCGGCCGGCTGGCACAGAGCCGACGGCAGGGACGGTAGGGACTGAAGTCACGTGACTGACGCGGCGCTCGGCCGGCTGGCATAGAGCCGACGGCAGGGACGGTAGGGACTAAAGTCACGTGACTGACGCGTCGCTCGGCCGGCTGGCACAGAGCGACGCAGGAACGGAGGAACTAAAAAGTTACGTGACTGACGCCGGCGCTCGGCCGGCTGGCACAGAAGCCGACGGCAGGACGGTAGGGGACTTAAAAGTCACTGACTGACGCGTCGCTCGGCCGGCTGGCACGAGCCGACGCAGGGACGGTAGGACTAAAGCACGTTGACTGACGCGTCACTCGGCGGGCTGGGACAGAGCCGACAGGTAGGGACGGTATGGGACTAAAGTTACGTGACTGACGCGTCGTCGGCGGCTGGCACAGAGGCCGACGGCAGGACCGGAGGGACTAAAAGTCACGTGACTGGACTCGTCGCTCGGTCCGGCTGGCCACAGAGCCGACGCAGGACGGTAGGACTAAAGTCACGTGACTGACGCGGCGCTCGGCCGGCTGGCACAGAGCCGACGGCAGGGACGGTAGGGACTTTTCATCTAGAGCCGCGCGTCCGCGGAATTTTCTTCCGGCTGACATCACTGAGGTGCAAAGTCGCGGGGAATTCCTGCGTGCCATGGGTGAACATCAATGACAAGCAGATGTCCCCACCGTGCCTTTATACGTATTGTGACCGTGACCGTTTCTGTAGTGTATGTGTAACTGTCTATAATCAGTTATCACCTTTTCCACAATGTACAGGATTCATAATACCCACCACGTGGACGAATCCTCAATAAGCGAATGCGACTGAAGTCACGTGACTGTCACGTCGCTCGGCCGTCTGGCTGGCACAGAGCCAAGTGTCCGAGGCGCCCGGGGGTCGTCGTCGCGTCGTCTGCGGCGCCCCAGGGTCGTATCTGGAAGTATTGAACTCGCTGACTGTGTTGCCAAGTGGAAGTGCCACTTGTGACACCACAGTCTGCACAGTTGGCACGTGTTTATTTTGTTTGCCTGGGGAATTGCTGTCGTGAGCAATGTGAACTTGGTGAATATTATAATAATATGAAGACAAACGAATTTGAAATGTAAAACCAATGTGAAGAGGATGGGCGCCATATAACTACTTTGTTGCGGCGCCCTAAAGCCACAATCATCATCATCATCAATGTGAAGAGGAATACTTTCAGACGAGATTGTCACTATAGCACCTCAATTATGGTGATATAGCCGTCGTGAAGGGCTGTGCTTCGAATAGTATTGCATCGCTACGCAGTTTACAATTTTGTATGCGGATTCCGTGGGTCTATCAAGTGGCATCTCATTTCGAAATAATTATTTAAACTTTGTTTTGCTTTCGTATCAAGGTTTGTCAGGTCAATGAGTGCTAAGTGTGGTGAGTGGTTTAGTCCCAGTGATTATTATTATTATCATACATTGTGAATACCTAAAACACGCTTGGTTACCGGCTACCGCGTCTAGCAATTTCACTCTACGCTGAAGGAATACTGTATTCTCTGTGAAGCATTTAAGCCGAAGAATCGGACGCCAAGTGACTATACGCAGTCGTAGCGCCCTAAAACCCGAATCATCATCGTCAAAGCCGTAATAAATTTCTGATTTCGTTTTACATTTTTTTTTTTTAATAAATTTAGGATATGAGTTTGCTTAAAAAATGATACTGAAGTAACCGAACCCTGAGAGAAACGTGAAGCCACTGTATTCTGCTGACACTACATCACTCACGGGGTGCAACATCATTCCCGCAAATCCATTCATTCAAACCTCACAATAATGATTCAGCGACGCTACCAACCAGCGATAAAGACGAGATGCCGGCGCTTCTCCAGCTTCTAAGTGCCGTGCGACCTCTCCTCTACCTGTCAGCGGACCTCTCCTACCGGTCACAGCCGGACCCTCTTCTCTACCTGTCCAGCGGACCTCTCCTCTACCGGTCCAGGCGACCTCTTTTCTACTGTCAGCGAACTCTACTCTTCCTGTCGCAGCGGACCTCTCCTCTACCCTGTCAGCGACCTCTTCTCTACCTGTCCAGCGGACCTCTCCTTACCGATCCAGCGGACCTCTTTCTCTATGTCCACCGCGAACCTCTCTCTACCTGTCCGCGGGACCTCTGCCTCTACCTGTCCAGCGAACTCTCCTCTACCGTCCAGCGGACCCTCTCCTCTACCTTGTCCACGGCGAAACTCTCCCCATACGGGTACGCAGCGAACCTCTCCTCTACCTGTCAGCGGACGCTCTCTCTACGGTCCAGCGAACTCTCTCTTACCTGTCCAGCGGACCTCTTCCTCTTTCTACCTGTCCAGCGGACCTCTCCTCTAACCGGTCCAAGCGGACTCTCTCTACCGGTCCCAGGCGAACCTCTCTCTACCTGTCAGCGGACCTCTCCTCTACCTGTCCCAGCGGACCTCTCCTCTACCTGTCCAGCGGACCTCTCCTCTACTGGTCAGCGGAGCTGCTCCTCCTACTGTCGCAGCGAACCCTTCCTCTACTGTTCCAGCGAACCTCTCCTCTACCTGTCCAGCGGACCTCTCCTCTACCTGTCCAGCGACCTCTCCTCTACCTGTCCAGCGAACCTCTCCTCTACCTGTCCAGCGGACCTCTCCTCTACCTGTCCAGCGGACCTCTCCTCTACCGGTCCAGCGGACCTCTCTACGGGTCCAGCGGATCTCTCCTCTCCCTGTCCACCGGTCACGCCGAGCAGCTTGGTCAGCCGATCGGCCGTCCAACGCCTCCTCCTCCGCCGTCTCCGCGTTCCCGTTGTACCGGCGCCTCAATGGCATGTTTAATTCATTCGCGGTCCCGACTGCTTACGCCGCCGGCCCGTATCATGACAGTGGAGCCCCAGGAAGTACAGGCGTCATTGCGTGATCCGCGCTGTCGAGACGGTTACGTTCACCGACGTGAGTGTGGACTGTGGAGGTATTCGCGATGCTCTCCTGTGTTCGGTGTGGTTGGTTTCCGGGAGTGTGCCGGTGTTTGCGGAGTAGTCTGCTGGCGTAGACCTGTGAGCGTGATTGTTGTGTGTGGCGCCGGCCCAGCTGCGGTGGCCTATATCCCTGGTCCGTTACGTTGACGCCGGCGGCGGGGCGGCATCGGTGTGTGTGTGTGGCGGGCCAGCTGCTCGGAATGACCTGGCCCGGCGGGGAGACGGAGAGAGAGAGATACTCTCGGGAGAGACAGGTGGAGAGACTGAGGGAGACACGAGAGAGGACACGGGAGAGAGACTAGAGACAGATAGAGGAGAGAGACACGGGGAGACGAGAGACAAGAGTAGAGAGACATGGGAGACGATCCACGGAAAGAGACATGTGGAGAGAGAGAGAGAGAGAGAGAGAGAGAGAGAGAGAGAGAGAGAGGAGAGAGAGAGAAGAGAGCCGAGAGGAGAGGGAGAGAGAGAGAGAGAGGAGAGAGAGGAGAGAGAGAGAGAGAGAGAAGAGAGAGACGAGAAGAGGAGAGAGAGGAGAGAGAGAGAGAGAGAGAGAGAGAGAGAAGAGAATTATGGGAGAGACACGAGAGATGGGAGATGGAGAGACGGAGGGACAAGGGGAGAGACATGGAGAGACAGATACGGGAAGAGACATGGGAAACAAGCAGAGACCTGAAGACCTCGGTCGATGGCAATAAAAGACGCTTGCTGCTAGGGTATACCGTTCTGATTGGTGTAAAATAGTTCAGACACTTTCCAGAGCACGTGCTGTTTGGAGGAGGCACGGCACCAGCGCTGCTCTGCAGTACGGATGCGGCGAATTGAGCTTATCATTGCACGCTCTGTTCGATCCAGGGGGCATCAGTGGGTGAATTCCCGCTCTCCACAGGAACATCGGAGGCGAAATTAAATACAAGTATCCCCCGCGCGCCCATTCCTGCAATTGCTCAAGAAGTGATAATTACACCCAAATCCTCCTGGTCAACGACTTTTTGCCGCAGACGACTCGACCACGCCCCCCACCCCACCCCTTTTCCATTTCCGCTGATGAAACTGAGCGAATGCCCCCCCCAACCTAGAACAACTGCGATGCCCCCCAACCTAGAACCCTAGGCCATCCCGAGATTGCACGCCACACATGCTTGATTCCTAACCAATTCACATCACAAACTACAGACTCCAACCACTTGGCATAGCTGCACTGGCAGCCAACCGTGGCAATTGACCATAATTATGGTGAACCGTTAGGTGTGGTCACTGGTATTCACGCACGGATTAGAGCTGCCGCTTTAAACACACCGACCGACAGACAGAAGGACGGTGTGGCTTTGGGGGCAGTTGAAAGGCTTCTGTGGACTTTAATGGGCGTAACAGATTCAACGCAAGATGTAAAACGAGAGTAAGCTGCTTCAACTTATCAGTGTAGTAAAAGCCTCCCATTAAAGGGACTGTCCCAGCTTAACATAAGATTTGAGTTGAGATAGCCATTTTGCGTGCTTGGCATTGAAACTATGTATGGTATAAGTTAAAAACAACCACTGAGGTCGAATCACAGAAGAAATTCGAGTTTGATTTTGCAATCCTGTAACATCTCACCAGCCCCCAATTGTATTTGAATGGTGGCCAAGTGAACCGATCGTCGTAGTCCTCTCTTTGCTAAATGTTGTTTAACAGTCGATTTGTTTTACCTTTGGCCCTACATTAGCCATACACTAGTTCCTACTTACAACAGCGTGAATGTTCTTTTATTTTCCGCAAAATCCTTCATATGACGTCAATCAGCCCAAATTTCAACTGATTTTTGTTATTAAATTGAGCACTGTTCGTGAGACAAATGTCATACTCGTGTTCAGCAGCTTTCAAACTCATATTTTGCACCACAAACGACGTACATTTGCTTAACATTTTTGAAAGGTGTGAAGTCCCTTTAATCACATCACCCTTATTGTGGAGGCATTAGTACCCAGCCGCTGGACAACCTACGAACAATTATCACATTTTTGCAGCGAAGCTAGTATCATTGTGTGTGTTATACATAGTTTCGTGTGGGTGGCTCCGGCGCGGATTTCAGGATTTCGGTCCAGGGGCGCCACCATATAATGAATATTAATATAATGTTATATTATATATATATATATATATATATATTATATATATATATATATATATATATATTATATATATATATTATAATAATAATATATATATAATGTTAAACATTGGTCCTGTAGCCAGATGACGATCCAATCAACATGTGCGGGCTGTGGGTTTTGATGTGTCGAAAACTGGCAGCTCTGCCACGGACCGTTCCGTCCACAGTGTGTGGGGCCTCAGGCCTGACTGACCGAGGCGTGCAGGCACGTGGCCTCCCATCCCCTCCCCCTTTCTGCTGCCCGTCCGGTCGCAGCTCTGCCACGCGCCGCCAGCTTGCGACACATATCCTGTGGTGTGGTGTACGCATATTTGGAAATGTCGAATACAGATTCCAGACCTATTATACTATTATATACTACTATTATATATTATATTATATACTACTATTATAGTTGAGGAGACATGCGTCAGTCAGAAATTGCTTTGCGGTTGGAACCGTCCCCATACTTGGTTTCCAATACATTTTCCTGCTTTTTTTGAAATGTTTTTGCAAATTGTGTTTTTTGTGGAATTTACACTCTGTTTCTCGTACATCAGGGGGGGGCGACATTTATAATCATGCTTATCAAAACTCCCGTCTGCCCAAAGCGAACCAACCACCACTTGGACCAACAACACGTGACAACACGTGCCATTGTGTCCTGTTCGTGTTTCCCAGACATTCGTTTGATTGCTGGGGCCGACAGCACAATCTCTGTTGTGAATCACATCTGTGACACGGTGTCCTGTGCCGTGTCCCAACATTCCGCTCGTGCTGGGGCCGAACAGCCACATCTCTGCTGTGAATCACATCTGTGCACTGTGTCCTGTGCCGTGTTCCCAGACATTCCGTTCGATGCTGGGGCCCAACAGCCACATCGGCACGTTCGCCAGCGGCTCGATGGCCGGCGTGACGGCCGTCTTCTTCACCTACCCGCTCGACACCATCAGGGCGAGGCTGGCCTTCCAGGTCACTGGCGAACACAAGTACAACGGCATCATACACGTGGCCACCTCTATTGTCAAGGAGGTGAGTTCGGGGCGTATGTCTATGTTGTCAGGGAGGTTAGTAGGTACTGGGTGGTAGATCTCATATGCATGGGTGGTTTCCTATTCATATGGTGGGGCAACTGCCCCACCGACTTTGTCAGGTTTGAACGTTTCCTGCCGTTAGCATGACAAATGTTCACTTAAACTATGCCAAACAACCAGGCAGTGCTACATTTTGCCCTTCAATTGTGTTCTGAAAAGCTCCTCCCAATGCGTTGTTGCGCCCTTAAACCCCAATCAACAAACAAACTCCATCCCATTCCCATGTGCTCATGCCGGGGAGTACTGTGTGGCCCGTCTAGTTATATTTCGAGATAGTGTAAACATATTGTTTTCACTATTCGGACACTTATAATTCACCTACCCCAGCTTCTAGCTTTTATTCTTTCATTTGGTGGACGTGTCTCCCTTTCAGATTTGCATAGCGATGAACGTGCAGGGCCCTCAAGACGGCGTGCCGTGTACACTGAACCGTTTCCTTCTTGAACCGTACTCGTGTGTTTGGTGCTCTGCTCGTAGGAGTCGCTGTGACGTTTCCGCCACTGACCGTACTTCGCTGTGACGTTTCCGCCACTGACCGTACTTCGTGTGAAAAAACCCCCGTTTTTATTTTCCGCCACTGAACCGTAACTGTTCGCTGTGACGTGTGTCGCCTGACCGTACTTCGCTGTGATCGTTTCCGCCACTGACCGTACTCGTGCTTCGCGTTTTCGCCGCAGGAGGGCGGGCCGCGCGCTCTGTACCGCGGGTTCGCCGCCACCATGTGCGGTATGGTGCCGTACGCCGGGCTCAGCTTCTACATCTTCGAGCGGATGAAGTACCTATTCATGCGGTACCTGCCAGAGTACACCTGCAACCCGTGCAAGGAGAACACCGGTGAGAAACGAGTGGGGCAGTGGGGCCAAGGTCAGAGAGTTGGGGGAGGGATGACAAAGTAATGCAGTGTTCCCAATGAGATGTCATAAAATGTGGAGTGTCTAGCTAAAACACTTGAAAATTATAGCTTAATTGTCTTGTTTTTAGACCCAGACACCTACATATTCTCATGATATGTGATCAAACAAGCAATTGTGGCATCCTTATTGCCCCCTAAATCTGTGAATTCGGACACACTGAGCGTGGGGGGCTCGGGGTTGTTTTAGTGTCTTAGTCGTGGTGTAGAGGGTAGAGCGACAGACTGGAGATCGTGAGGTCCCAGGTACTGGGCTCTCGATTCTCACGATGGCAGCCCATCTGTGTTGTAATGTCTGTCTTGTAATACAATTGTATGTGCGTCCTAAGCAGATCGTCATTTCACGTAATGCTCTCTTAAAGGGACTGTCCATTTTCAAAAAGTTCCCTCATGTGCGCATTGTGGTGCTAAATATTATAGTAATTGGACTGCCCGACACGAATATATGAATTGTTTCTCACTTACAGTGGGCTTAATTTAATAAAAACTTTAAATATTTTGGGCTGCATGACGTCATGAAGTGAAGGATTTTTTTGGTTAAATAGAGAAAACTTCACGCGCTATATGTATGACTAGTGGTATGGGTTATGTACAGCCAAATGTAAAACAAGTCGCTTCACAACATGGGTAAAGAGAGAGATGACGAATGATTAAGAACTAATGCTATACACTATAGGGTTCTTTGTTGGAGATGTCACCAACCATTTCTTTGTTGATATCGACGTCGGTGGTTTGTTTTAACTTATACCATACATAATTGCAATGCCAAGCACGGAAAATGGCTATCTCAACTCAAATATAATGTTGAGGTGGGACAGTCCCTTTAAATAAAGAGAGCAGTAGAACATTAAGCCACGCCAATTATTTGCACGGGGGAGTGGCAACCCAGGATCCTACACGGTTAGAGATCCCTGTCAGCCCTAAGCGCCAACATGGTCCGTCTGTTGTCCGCAGGGCTCGATAATTGGGCTGGCAGAATGATCTACAGAGATGTTCTGTGATACGCCAGGGTTTATTGGTTAAGTGCTCTTGGAGGCTTAGCCGCCTATAGTGGGTGTGGGTGGGAAGGTTTGTACCCCGTGTGCTGCATATTGTTCTAGGCCAAAAGCTGGTATGATATGCTTATTGTAAAGTTTGTCGTCGAAAATGTGCCATGATCTGTAAAATAGCCTGAAAGTCTAGGCCCATTCGTGACGGTGATCTGACACTGCTTTGGAAATATGGGGGACAGGAGTTCCTGAGTGGGGGAAGGATGAAAAGTTATTCAACGGGAATAAGACTTACAAGTACAACTGAGCACTAATTTTCAGCAATTCGGCTGGTCAGGAAAAATTGTGGCAATAATCCACCCTGGCTCAAACAACGGGACGCGTCCCCCTGTCCCTCCGTGGCAGAGTCCGGGGCGGATCCAGTTGGGGCCGCAGGGGCCGCGGCCCTCCCCGCCAGAATGCCAGAAGGGCGCCTCACGGGCTGTCCGTCGCCGGTCGCCACCTGGCGCCCGGCGATGGACAGCCCGTGAGTACTCAGCGGCCCTATTCTGACTACAGGGCGCCCCTCAGACCACTTCAGCGACCCTATCAGAATTACAGGGCGCCCCTCAAACCACCGATTGTCCCTTTGGCGCCCTGGATTGTTGGAAGGCGCCCCTAATTTGGCCTGCGGCCCCCTCCTAAATTATCCTGGTTCCGCCCCTGAGTCCCTGGTCAGGGGTCTCCAAGTCCACATGTCTTTTAGATACAGGGTCTATCAGCACAAAAGCGTGTAGTTTGCTTGTAATACCTGTAGTTTGCTTTTCATTCCTTCATATGACATGTTCTTTTGTTACCTGTTTGTGAGTGTGTTTTGGTTTTGTAGGGCGATGCAACTCGTCTGTTGGTAGCTAATGCCAAATCTCTGTGCTATTTATACTCATAAAAATAGCACAGGGATAAAATGAGCCACACTGTTTTGTACATTTACCTCTGCGATCTACGGCCCATCCACCGTCCCCTGAAACGTCACCGTTGCCACCTACCGGCGCGTCGGCTAACCACTGCTTCCCGCCGCGCCCGACAGGTGGCCTGGTGCTGGCCGTGCCGGCCAAGCTGCTGTGTGGTGGCATGGCCGGCGCATGCGCACAGAGCGTCAGCTACCCGTTCGACGTCACACGGCGGAGGATGCAGCTGGCTTACATGTCGCCCGAGACGAAGAAGTTCGGGTGAGTTGGTTGACATGTTGGTGGACATGTTGGTGAGTCGTCCTGTCGTAGTCCTCTGTTGGTGGCACGGTGGGGAGGGAGGGTTGTGGGGGGGGAGAGGTGTGGGGAAGAAGTATCGGGTGAGTCCCGTCTGTCCGGTCCTCTGGGTTGTGTGGCACGGTGGGGAGGGAGGAGGTGGGGAGGGGATTGTTGGGGGAGGGTGTGGGGAAGGGAAGGTGTGGGGAGGGAGGGGTGTGTTGGTGGAGGAGGGGATGGGTGCGAGGGTGCATGTGTTGTTGTGTGTGTATTTATTGGTGGGTCAATACTAAAATGGTGCAATGGGGGTCACCTGGGGTGTGGCTAGGTTTTTGGAGTGGGTTATACATATATGTATGTACGTACAGTCTGTCTGATATTTATCTCCCCTTTTACATGTGGTACCTACCTAGGTGCCACTTGTTCCCTTAAATATGTCCTTCATGTAGGTACACAAGTGAAATTAGATTAGTTTTAGAAACAAAAAGGGGAAGATATATAATAGACCGGCTGTACTTAGTGCCTTAGCACGAGGTAGGTTCGTGTACTGCTCCGATTACCGTGTGTAAGATGAGGACATGTTGTCTTGGTGGCTGATCAGTTAACGTTTCTTGTGTTCGGTGAGTGTCGTTTGATTTTCAGCCCATGCACGGTGCCGGACTACACGTATTGTGTGTTAGTTTAGCAATGTCCTCTTCTCCACAGAGATGATGCTTCTTTCACATCCAGAACTATGCATGCAGATGTTGGCAAGCAATTGTGGCCTGTCTGTCTCTCCCTTTTTATGTGTGACGTACTCTGAGAAGTGTGATTTTTCATCTTGTTCATGCATGTGTTCTTCACTCCTTTCCAGCACGGTCTTGACGATTCGCATGGCCTTACTCCATCAGTTCACTTAGTTCACTTTGTTCATCTAGAGTTCACCCTGTTAATCTATGATTCACTCTGACTTGTCTTCTCTGTTGAATCTGAAGTAGCTCTCTGTGAGTTTTATTGTCCCTATTGAGTCACTATATTTGTGTGGGGTCATTCCTGCTCTAGCATTAATCACGATTTCAATCTGTTCCCTTTCGTCACCTCCTTCGTGAAATGTCTCTGGCTTTCCCACTTTATCTGGTGGTTATGTCTATGATCCTGTACTACGTCACTAATGTGTTTTCTTCTTCTGTTCTGGCGCCCCTTCGATCTTGTCTCGTCGGCGAACACAGCGAGTAAGTGACATGTTGTACTTGGATGCTCTAGTGGTCTCGGCTGGGGTTTATGTTGTGGTAGCGGTTGCTGCCTGGGGCGGCATCTAACAGCTTGATGTAGCTAGTAACAATGCACGTTACGTTACAGGGCAGGCGACTGAATGCTCGATGTCGCCTGATCACTAGCATGTGTTAGCCATTGGGAGTTTCTTGTGT
Organism: Semibalanus balanoides; assembly: GCA_014673585.1. Lineage (NCBI taxonomy): Eukaryota > Metazoa > Arthropoda > Thecostraca > Balanomorpha > Balanidae > Semibalanus > Semibalanus balanoides. The sequence goes on from VOPJ01013805.1 coordinate 194,660, forward strand.
TTTTCTGTGTTTGTCAGTAGTCGTATTGTGTTTGTGTTGAAACATAGCCTTGGGGCTTCGTCGTTTGTGTAGGCCCTGACTAAGTGTATCCAGTCTCGCTAATATGATATGTTTATCTCCAAAACATGTTCCTATTGAGTGAGTCCAGGCGCGCTAAAGAAATACAGGCCTCTTGTTGCCCTTGTTTGTTTACACGTTCTGTTGTCCATTCCTTTGTCTTTGCTGCGCCTCCCACACTGTTATTATTCCTGCTCTGTGTCCTAAGCCCCTGTGTCCTGTGTTATCGATACCTTACCATTACCTTACCATTACCTTACCATTACCTTACCATTACCTTACCATTACCTTACCATTACCTTACCATTACTTACCATTACCTTACATACCTACATTACCTTACCTTCCTTACCAATTACCTTTAACCATTACCTTACCATTACCTTAACCATTCTTACCATTTACCTTACCATTCACCTTCCATTACCTTACCATTACCTTACCATTACCTTACCATTACCTTACCATTACCATTTAATCCATTACTTACATTACCTTTACCATTACCTTACCATTACTTACCATTCCGTTACCTTACTTACCATTACCTTACCATTTACCTTACCATTACCTTACCATTACTACCATTACCTTTAACCATTACTTACCATTACCATACCATTGAAAACCAAGTTACCATTACCTTACCATTTCCTACCATTACCTTACCATTACCTTACATTACCTTAACCATTACTTTAACCATTACCTTAACCATTAACCTTACCATTACCTACCATTACCATTACCATTACCTACCATTACCTTAACCATTACGTTACCGGAATTACCTTACCATTTACCTTACCATTACCGTTACGACAGTTACTTACTATTCACCCTTACAGATCTTTACCATTCTGGTTACATTAACCTTACCAATTACCTTAACCATTAGTTACCGATTTACCGTTACCATTATGACCGATAACCTTATCCTATTACCTCATTATCATTACCTTACCTATTACCTTACCATTAACGCATTTCCATTACCATTCATTTTACCTTAAGCCATTACCCTTTACCAGTTACATTACTTACCACTGCCTCGTTGTGGTGCTGAAACATCAGCGATTGCTGGTCTTTGACAATGTCATTCTCTGGACATGTATCACATGAAAGTAGTGTTCGGCGTGCCTCGTCGCGCAGGCCAGCTGGCACACCGCGACCGTTTTCCTCGTTTCTCTTGATATTCCACCTTCAGTCGACTCCATTCTCTTTTTGGCATACTTACAACTGAAGTCGGCCTCGTGCGATATCACACATCATTATTCTGCCGTCGGAAGACCTTATCGCTGCTAGGATTTGCTGTGGGCTTTGGAATGACGAGGTAAGTACCGGACACCCTGCGGCGCCCCTCCCTCAACTACTCTACTTGAGTGCCGCCTCTGAAATAGCTGCACGTATCAACGCGCGGTCTGGGCTCTGCAGGCTCGCCGCCGGGAGTCTGACTGGCAGTGCCGGCTGGAGAAATGTGGAGTTTGGCTTCGGAATCGTGACGCTGAGTGAGTTCTCGCCGTGTCAGATTCACCCAAACCTCAGTATTAGCGGGCGAAAATCCACGGCGAATTGTGGTCTCGAAGACATTTACTCGTAATGATCGAGAAATAGGCGATTGCGGTCGGTAGACGCCGCTAGGCTGGTTAATAGGATTAATCGCCCGGTTTCGTACTCCCGAGGTCGGAGGACTTTGTGCAGGCCCGGCGCATTAATATGCCGTATTTACCCATTCACCCGCGGAGGTTCCCGGCATTTTTGGTAGGCAACTGGACTTCTTGTAAGATCTGGGCGGGGCCGGCTTGGAGCCCAAGTTGTCACGCGTTGGACGCTCCTGAGATCGTTTCTTTCCTTCTTGTGTTTTGTTATTTCTTCCATTGTCTTTTGTATATGAAAAAAGCTAGAAGTGGATCAGCTGGAGCGCCCACTGTCTGTGGCATGAACCGGCCCTCTCGTGTCGAGCTGGACATTGCTTGGAAATGTGGGATAGTAAAAACATTGATGCCTCCTAAACCGCCCTATTATTCGTTACGGCCGGAAATGATTCACCTTATCATCAGCTGATTTATAGTCGACACAGCTTGAGCCCTTGGTCTGGGTGAATTTGTCAAGTTTGACTATCATTGCGTATGCCTTAGCCCCTTTCGGTGCCTTCTGACAGCGAATTTGGCTCAGGTTGGCTGCTTATCAGACCTGCAGCTTGCTGTTGTGTATATCGCAATGGATGTCGCGCTCGCTTTGACTCGTCATAATAATGACTTGTCTCGCTAATGATAAATGCACGGCATGGCTTGGCAGTCGATGACCTTTTTTGTTGTGCACAATCGTGAGTAGTTGATTAGTACACGCCGTAGTTGATTAGTACAATAAGCCGTAATGACCATTAGCATGTATAAATAATCCGTAAATGCACGTAAATAACGTGCAAGTTTCGTTGCTGCAGTGTAGCTGGAACACAATGTTAGTAGCTCATAGTTATGTTGTTAATTTTACAAGTTCTCTGTAGATATTGTGCATGTTTCTCTCACGTGTCTGGTATTGCTATGTATCCGCTGGAAACTGAGTTTGTTAGCAGAGATGTACAAGCTGTGCTTGACTGCCTTTGCAAGCTGGCATTATTTCTGTCAAAATTTGTCCAGGCCCTGCTTGTCACTGCATTTCCATATGAGTATTACATATTTGAGTTACTTCCTGATAAACATAAATTAATTGTCTATATCTAATATCTATTATAATCAATAATCATTGCGTCTGCCATAACCGTAGCACCCTCCCAAGTCCCAGCCAGTGTTCTTATATACATAGCAATTTGAAAAGTTTGTCACCATCTGGATTTGAACCGCCCGCCTCTGTTTTGCAGCATGGGCATGGTGCAGACACTGCGCATCATCCACAAGGACAACGGCATAGTGCGCGGCCTCTACCGGGGCATGTCCATCAACTATATGCGAGCGATCCCCATGGTCGCCGTATCTTTCAGTACGTACGAATTGATGAAGCAGACCCTTCACCTCGACACGGGCATCAAGGTCAAGGTCAGCTAGGCCTGTGTGACGTCATGGCCGCCGAAGAGGCTTGCGCGCGATCCCGGCGGCAGAGCTGAGGTAGGGTAGGAGTGAACGGACGAGCTGGATCAAGACCAGTGCGTAGGAGTTGACGGACGAGCTGGATCAAGGCCAGTTAGTAGGAGTGGACGGACAAGCTCGATCAACGACCCAGTGGGGAGGAGTGTGCTGGAGAGACAGATCAACGTCTGGTAAATGCAAGATTAGAACACAGCAGTGCGCTCTCCTGATAGAATCGGTCTGGAGAAACAGGTCAACTTCCTTCCACCACCTCGTCACCTGCGCTGGAGGACGTCGAGGCTCGATATCAGTCGTGACCTTGACCCGGGTCAAGTTCAGGAGGACCACAGTCAGAGTGTTGTGGCCAGTTGTTACGGTGAATAGTGGAGGTGTGTTGTTTATATACGGGAGATGTGGAGACCGCCATTGTCACGGCTGGTGGAAATACTCGCACACAAACAGGGGTACAAGGGCGGCCGGAGGGTCAAGTGACAGTGATCGCTGAGGGGTCACCGCCAGGTTTGGGTCACCGCCAGGGGTCGCTGTCAGGGGTTTTGTGGGTGTCGATGGAATGGAGGTGGCTGTCAGTTTAATGTTGCATATGCTAAAATTGCATAGACTGTGATCACTGCACGTTTGAGACTGACATATGTCAACTAATTTAGTATCACGCAGTATAGAACTACACAATAAAGATCTGGACAAACCTGAGCCTCAATCAAGCCAGCCAATCGAGCCTCCGAGGCCATCGCCTCCTTCGCCATCGCCTCCTTCGCCATCGTCACCTCCGATGCCGCTCCTACCCGAATGATCGGGCAGCAGTGGCTCCCTCTCTCACTCCCCGGACGGTCAGTGCTTGTTAACGTGCGCCAGTGTTATTTATTGTACGGAGCGAGTGCGCGAGACAGATCAAACGCGACATGACACAACTTGTTTTATTGTAAGGAGCGACTGCGCGAGGCAGATCAAACGCACACGTTTGTTTGCTACCTGTATTCTACACGCATGCACACGTTCGGTGGTATGGTAATGTGGTAACAACACATGTTTTATTGAAAAGAATGTCGGCATATGGTATACGAGTGAGCGTCTGGTTTTATTGTATGACGGGCACGCACTGTTGGACAGGGGACGCCACTTGTAGCTAAACTTTCATCTCATCGAGCGATACTGCATGGTGAATGTTTAAGAGATAAACACATCAAAACATGATCTTCGGTCGCCTTTGACGTTTTGCTTTTCTTCAAAGGTAGTAATTTGACAACTTCGCAGCAGCATTCTTGGGAGAAGTTTGCATTTACAATATGAAAGACAAGACAGGTTTTAATTTGAACATTTTGTGCTGTTTTCATAGATTCAATTCAAGTTTTGGAGCATTTTCGTTGAGTGCTGTCAATCATGCTTATATATTTTCCTCGTGCGCCCTGCATTCTACCTCAAGTGTGCTTCATTTACCACCTGCTTCGACTCTACCACTCAATATCTCTAACCTAGTGCACACTGCACACCACTCAACACAGACTAGACACAAACACCCAACAACTATATTTGCGTTATGCGCAGCAGTGCAATAGCCCTCTGATCAGCTG
>VOPJ01013805.1:202629-217907 GCA_014673585.1 Semibalanus balanoides
GTGTCACCTGAGAGCCGCTGTTCAGGGCTACAAAGCCTAGACGTTGGCACAGACAGTCTGCCTGTCCAGCGAACACTGGGTGTCGAGTGGGATACAGAGGCTGATGTCCTGCAGTTTAGTGTGGAGCTAAACGAGAAGTCACCAACCAGAAGGGGAATACTGTCAACTGTGAGTTCCATTTTTGACCCCCTCGGCTTCATCTCTCCGTTCATTCTGAGAGGGAAACAGATCCTGAAGGAGCTGTGCCGGGATGGCTTCGGCTGGGACGATCCCGTCCCTGATACTGTCCTGGTGCGCTGGGATGAGTGGTTCTCAGAGCTTGAGATCCTCTCAACGCTGCGCATACCGAGATGCTACACACCAAGTGACTTCGGAGTCTTGAAGCGGGCAGAATTGCATCACTTCTCAGATGCCAGCATGCATGGCTACGGTCAATGTAGCTACCTCCGTCTTATTGATGAGCAGGACAGAGTCTGCTGCAGGCTGGTGATGAGTAAGGCAAGGGTAACTCCTTCGAAACTTGTGACAATTCCTCGACTGGAGCTCACTGCGGCTCTGATCTCAGTCCAGGTGAGCTGTTTTCTGCGGAAAGAACTTGACATGGAGAACATTATGGAGTTTTTCTGGACAGACAGTAAAGTAGTTATCGGATACATCTCCAATGAGGCTAGAAGATTTCATGTGTTTGTGGGAAACAGAGTCCAGCAGATCAGGGAATATACAGAGCCAAGTCAGTGGCGATATGTAGAATCCAAGATGAACCCAGCTGATCTGGCATCCAGGGGTCTAAGTGCAGTCGAGCTCAGGGGCAGTGTTCTGTGTGGATGAACCAGCCTTCCTGAGCAGCGCTAGCTTCCCTTCCGGAGGAGCAGCGAGTGGACACATCTGTTGAGCAGGGAGATCCAGAAGTGAGATGTGTCGTCAGACAGCTACAGCCACTCCATGTGGCTGCATCAGAAGCGACTCGCTTCGCCAGTCTATTAGAAAGACTTGAACGCTTCTCAGATTGGCACCGAGCCAAGAGGGCTGTCGCACTATGCCTCAGATACAGAGACGTGCTCCTGAGGCGGTGCTCTTCAGTTGGACGGCCACTGACAGTGGAAGAGTTGCAAAGAGCAGAGACAACGATAGTACGGGCTGCGCAAGAAGACGCGTTCCCTGGCGAACTGAAGATTCCTCCAAGGACCGAGAAAAGAGTTGCCATTGAACCAACGTGGAGAAACCCAAGCGGAGGACGCAAGACGTCAGGAGAACGAGTACAACTGCACAGGACCTGGCCTTACTCAGAGCTGACGGAGTGCTATGTGTCGGCGCAGATCGAAGAGCAGGACCGCCAGGCTGCTCAGCTGCACCCGATTATACTCCCCCGGACAGGCCACATCACACGCTTGGTTGTTGACCATTGTCATCAGGGAACTCACCATTCTGGGCGAGGAATGACAATCGCTGAAATTCGTTCCGCAGGGTACTGGATCGTTGGTGTCAGAGGTGCAGTGTCACGTCACATTCTGAACTGTGTGACATGCAAGAAGATCCGCGGAACTCCTCAGGGACAGAGGATGGCAGATCTGCCGGTGGACCGCTTGAACCCAGCTGAGCCGTTCACCTACAGCGCTGTGGACCTCTTCGGCCCGTTCTACGTCAAAGAACGGCGGAGTAGCCTGAAGAGGTGGGGAGTAATGTTCACCTGCATGGCGTCAAGGGCGGTGCACATAGAGACGGCCAACTCGCTCTCCACAGACTCCTTCTTGAACGCATTCAGGAGGTTTGTCGGTCGGCGGGGTCCTGTAAGAACGCTACGTTGTGACAGAGGGACTAACTTTGTCGGCGGCAAGAGAGCTCTGGAGATGCCCTGAAGAAAATGGACAGAGACAAGATCCAGAGAGAGCTCTGAAAGTGGACTGTTGACTGGGTTGAACATCGAAATGAATGTTCCCTGCTGCCAGTCACCTGGGTGCCGGCTGGGAGCGCATATCCGATCTGCAAGATCGGCCTCAGCGCGTTGCTCATCAGTCCACGCTGAGCAACTTTGATACGAGGTCCTGCGAACAATTGATTGGTGGAAGCTGAGGCTGTCATTACAGGGCGTCCTTTACCTTTCCCAGAGATTGACCCCAAGTAGACGTAGTCAAACCATGACCCCTAGTTCAAATTACTTACCCAAAAGACTTAAAACAGGATCCTGCCCTCCCTGGTAGTTTTCAGTCTTGCAGACGCCTACTGCCTCAACGATGGCGGAGGTGCAGTATCTGACTAACCAGTTCTGGACCAGATGGATGGCGGAGGTGCTCCCGACGCTGCAGGAGCGCCGACGATGGACGGGGACGCGGCCCAACCTGCAGCCGGGCGACGTTGTTCTCCTCATCGATCCTGAGTCGCCCAGGAACTGTTGGCCCCTGGGCCGAATCACGGCGGCCCTCCCGAGCCGGGATGGCTTGGTGAGAAGGCAAGGCTTCTGGGTAATGAAGGGAGCTGGAGCGGCCTGTACATTAAACTGATAACTCTCGTTACAGCAGACGCCCCTAGGTGCTGATGAACCGCTCAGCGAGCCAGCTCTGCGTTACAGCGGACGCCACGACGTGCTGATGACCGCTCAGTCCGAGCCAGCTCTCGTACAGCGGACGGCCACGAGGTGCTGATGACCGCTGCAGCCGAGCACAGCTCTCGTACGCGGACGCCACGAGTGCTTTTGATTGACCGCCTCAGCCGAGCCAAGCTCTCGTACAGCGGACGCCACGAGGTGCTTGATGACCCCAGCCGAGCCAGCTCTCGTACAGCGGACGCCACGAGGTAGTATGTCTGCCAGCCGTGCGCAGTGATGTGACAGCTGCGAGGCGTCAGTGATGTGAGGCCGCGGGCCCCGAGCGGCCAGCTGTCGGAGAAGCCGACGGCGCCAGCCGTGCTCAGTGATGGGGAGGCACGGCCCCGAGCGTCAGTGATGTAGGCGCGTCCCCGAGCGGCGGTGTCGGAAGAGCGACGGCCGCCAGCCGGGTGCTCAGTGATGTGAGGCGCGGCCCCGAGCGCGGTGTCGGGAAGAGCACGACGACCGCCAGCCGTCGTCAGTGATTGAGGCGCGGCCCCGAGCGCGGTGTCGGAAAGACGACGGCGCCAGCCCGTGCGTCAGTGATGTGAGGCGCGGCCCCGAGGCGGCGGTGCGGAAGAGCCGACGGCCGCCGCCGTGCGTCAGGATGTGAGGCGCGGCCCCGAGCGGCGATGTCGGAAGTTGCCGACGACCGCCAGCCGTGCGTCATGATGGGGCACGGCCCCGAGCATGATGAAAGGTGGCCGCCTCGTGCGGCGGTTAAGCCACGGCGCGGACACTTGTGTGTCAGTCATGTGACTTATTCTTCAGGAGCAGATGACCTGAGTTAACTTTGTGCAATTTGTTTCTAAGGTAAAGTTGGTAAATTGGCCAAAATTTAGAGGAGGCAGTTACCGCCCATGTTTGCCAGTCTGGGCGATGATAGATCTGCAGATTGTTCTTTGATATTTAGATTCACTCTTCCTTTTTTGTATATTGGGACAACTGTGACGTTCATGCTGGTCGTGTCTTCACTTCGAAACGGTCGTATAATTGGGCCGAAACGATATGTCGTTCATTTGGACCGCCACAGGGTCTCGCGATATCTAGACCGACATGTTTGTCCTTTGAACGTTAGTTATCGCGAAGCGTTCTGTTGTTTATGAGCAATCGTGTCACTGCCTTGTTGAACCGCGACAGGAAAAATGTCGTACGTACTCAACTGGGGTTGTAAGCGATTAAATGCAAGTTAAATGCCAAATAGACGACATTATCTGTGTTTACATTCACTGGAAGAATGCCAGTTCATATATATATATATATATATATATATATATATATATATATATATATATATATATATATATATATATATATACATATATATATTAGGGCGGGCCCTTTTAGAACGTTTGCACGCAACGCCTTAGCACACAATAGTTTTAGGTGCCAAATTGTATTCTGATCACGATGCAATCAAGAAAACAAATTAATTTTGAATTCTTCTGACCGCTCATCTTGGATTTGTGCTTTCGCATTTTCCATTTTTTCATGTTTTGCTCTCTCACTTGCAAATTAGGTGTTGGCCGCAGAGCCACTAGTCAGCCACTATACGCAGAGCCACTAGTCGGCGGGTTGTTATACGGAGGTGTCGATGGAGAACTTAGCTGGCGGTGAGTGGACTCACGACGCAGGTGCTGCAACTACACACCAGCCGGGTGGAGGATGGTAGTGTCGATGGAGACCTCGGCTGGTGGCGAGCGGACACATGACGCGGGTTTATTAGATATCAACACAGCGGGCATGAGTCCGTGAGCGCCTCAACTGTGGGTATTGAACACACGATGCGATGGTGGTCGATACTGACACACCACGCAGTTGTCTGCCATGTTTGTAGATATCGAAACTTCAACTATACACCCCATGCATGAGTAAATTTCCAAACTAGCCCCTGTGGTAGGAGATAACACTCGGGTCGTGTGTAGCGATTTTGTGAGTGTGGGTGACCAAATATATTTAACCCTGAAAAGTGCGTTTTTTCTCTAATTTTATTATTTTACGCTGAATTATTCATACTCAGACTGGATATCTGCAAATTTTGAGGATGTCCACATACATTCCAACATTTTGACATCAAGTTTGTCAAGATTGATTGAAAACTGGCGCGTGTACATTTTTTTACATCCGTATTCGCGAAATCAGTCAGGAATCCGAAACCGTAGCCCGTTTTCACGATGGATTATTTTGCGCGAAATTTTAAGACATTCTAAAAAAAAAATGTTTTAGTAGCAGCTGTTTTCACGATGCACTAATTTTCGAGAAATGTTTTAGCCCTCACCCTTCGTGCCGTAGGCACAGGGTTAAAAACATTTTTTCCACTGAATTAGTGCCATTGTGAAGACGGCTACTAAGTCTAGAACATTTTTTAAAATTGTTAAAAAAAATAGTGCATGGCCGAGACTGTTTTCCCATTGACCATGTGCTTTACTGTAGCGGTGTATTAACTGGAGTGTTAATACACTCCCAAATGTGATAATACACTGCTAAGCCTTAGGTAAATGAACTTGCATTGAACTCTTGAAAAATACGTATTTGAGCTCTATATAGCCAGTCTTCGGCCATGCACTAAATCGTTTTATGCACTCGTAGCATTAAAGATTCAGTTTATTAACTCGCCTTCGGCTCGTTCATAAACTGAATCATTAATGTCACTCATGTATAAAACTATCTTAAAACATTTCGCGCAAAATAATCCATCGTGAAAACGGCTCCTATCATATACGTTAACATGTTTTTCGCTTAATCTGTAATTGATAAACCACGATCAAGTTTCATTGAACTGTACTCAATGTGCTTCTTCCAGAATCATGTTGGGCGTTTTACAACAGTTAACACCCAATTACAACAGCTACAACAGCCTAAGTGCTCGGCCTGCCTCGCAACGGACTGTATAATTCACATGATATGAGGGCGGATAACTCTCACCCAAAGATCGATGTTAATTGTTAAGTGCAAATACAGTCCCAAGTCACTTTACTCTTGGTCTTTGCCTGCGCGAAGGTGATATAGAATTACGAATCACTGACATGCATTGTTTGATGGGGCAGTCGCGGGAGACTACACGTTTTTGATGATCCATAGAATGGCCATAATATCATTAACAGTCTTTCGCATTTTTTCGAATTTTGTATTTGTATATTTGGAAGTGTGAAAACATATCGAAACCGTTGTTTCCCAAAGAAAGGACACCATATTTTTCGAGCATTATGTCTTCTTGAAGCAAACGTTTTCTATAAACACAAGCAAGGTCATAATTGTGGAAACATATTGCCCAAAAATACACACGCAATTTGAAGTCAGTCTTTCCTCCATCAGAAGAAAAATGAGTGTTACTTAAAAAGGGAAGTGAAATTTTCGGTCCAAAGCGTTCACCAATAGTATGCTGCCATATTTCTGTTGCTCAGTATTCTTGGATATGCAGCCAGAGAAGCGCTGAAGCAATCGCAACATCTATAGGCACGGCCAACTAGCAGCTGGAAGCAGCAAAACAGCAGGCACGTAGCCAAGGGTGCGACATGAGCGTGAGCGGCCGCCCCCTCCTTGGAGACCTTTTTCGGGGCGCACAGCGCGCCGAAAATGGTCAACGAAACCGCGCAAAGCACAATAACATGGGCTATTTGGGGGTCGGAAGACCCGTGGTCTTTAGAGTGTTCAGAGCACTTCAGACGTTCTTTAGGGGCATCAGGGCCCTCTCTGAAAGACTGAGGGCGCTTGGACGTTCAAAAGAGCGCTGTGCATGTCAGAGGGCCCCTGGACAAGCCGAAAGGGCCCTTGAGCGGGTCAAAGGGTTCCATGAACACTTCAATTGAGCACCTAGCCAGTACAGAGAGGTCCTGGCCCCTGTGGAGGTCGGAGAGGCCCGTGAGCATGACGGCAGGGCGACAAAGCAATTGATTTAAGAGTTCCAGGTCTTGGACTTAAACAAATATTTTAAGTTGGTATAGCTGATTCCAAATGGGTGTCAGTGGTTCTGGAGCTGTTGATATTGTAATTTACTAACTCCAAGGCTCCTAAAAGTTAGTATGGCCTATGCCATACCTGTCATACTGCATTCTTCATCCTTGTAGCGTGACTTTTATCCCTGTTCTTTGGCCCTTTCATCGCATGAGAATGGGGCCCTTTCGAGGTACCGTCCCCCCTGGACGACATCCTGGCTACGAGCCTACAAAACAATAGAAGGTAATGTGGAGTTTGTTGTGCTAAACAGTGCGTGAGTGGAACAGATAGTATGTAGTCACTCTAACGTGTGTTTTGTTCACTGCTTATATTTGCAAGTGGTGTGAAATTCTTACCTGAATTATGTGAATCATGTGAATCATGTCATAATTGAAATGGATGCCCGCGAGACGTTTGACTGCAGCGGCTTTTAAGGGGTTTGCTTCAATTTGATTTTTCCTCTGAAAAAGACAGACAACATTAAGAATGCAAATATAAGGATTAATGCAGTGGTTCCCAAACGGTGGGTCATGACCCCATTTGGGGTAATGGAGCCATTCTGCGGGGGTAACGAAGGCTGTGAAATTGATCCATAAATGTTACGCTAAAACAGCTTTGATGCAGCCCTCGCCTAACAATAAAACTTTTTGGTGCGCCTTGTCAGCAACGAAGCCCAAAATGGATTAATTGGTAAAGAAAAGGGAATAAATACATGTGCGCTCTCAGTCTTTGTTTTTATAGCGAGTTGCAACGCTCCAATGGAAGTGTGTAAATAGGTGCAACCAACTTAGGAATTAGGAATTAGGAAACAAATTATGAAACAACGCTATTTTGGATAAGTCGGTACATGTTTGGAAGGATGTACCACTATATAATGAGTTGGTCAAAACATCTTACTAGGGTCACACGTGAAAAGAGGACTATTCCTGTCGCCCTGTTTATGGACAGAGAAGCAAAACGCAGCGACGTCATAAAAGTATATGAGTATAAGTGCAGAAAGCATATTAGCCCTCGCCCTACGGACGGGGGGTGGGGTTGACTGACCCCCTGATGGTTTTCTCGAATAACTTATAACACATGCGGCGCATCTTACTGAAATTTGAAGTTGCTGAGTTTACAGCATCGTATGCAATCAAAATTTGATTGAAATTGGTTGAGTTTTTTTTTTAGGAAATGACGTTTCAGTGACGTCATGCTGGTGAAAAATGATAAATGTTTGATAAATCCTAGAAAAAGGTTTTTCCCCAAAGTTGTAAACCGAAAACAGCTCAGAGAGAAAATGCATTTTTCTTTCTAATGACAGTCTCAGTTTTTCGAAATTTTGGGTTTTTGATCCCTCAAAAAAGAAGAAAAAAGTCCCCTAACCATTTAGAGTCAAAGATTTTTGGGAGAGGCGTTTAATCTCAGCGGGGCGTCTTGTCCCTCCTTACCCTGTGTGTTTGCTAAAATATGATATACATATGTTAATATAGTTTTATGCATGAGTGGCATTAATGATTCAGTTTATGAACGAGCCGAAGGTGAGTTCATAAACTGAATCTTTAATGCCACGAGTGCATTAAAACATTTAGTGCATGGCCGTTTCGAGCGAATACAACTTTTTCGAGACAGATTCACAGTACAGATACATATTCTAAGAAGCTCAATGCAGGCGTCATTGACCTAAGGCTCAGCAGTGTATTATCACTTCCGGGAGTTTATTAAACACTCCAGTTAATACACGGCTAAAGTTAAGCACGTGGTCAATGAGAAATACTTATTCGGCCATGCACTAATGAATAATAATACCACGCCATTTTGTTATTAATTGGAGTATATTTTTGCATCACGTGCAATCCCACATCTTACTCAGTCATAAATAATGATCACGGAATATAAAATGAACACATTTTATAATAAAAATGTTACTGCCTCCCCTAACAAACTCCTCAGGAAGTGCACATTTTGCGTGTCCAATAAAGTGCCAGCATCATCTGCACCTTCGCAGCGTTCTTTGCGGTTATTTAAATTTGTAGCTGTGTAGAAGTGAATGTCGTGCTAGCGTCTGTTTCTAGTGTGTTAGCTTCTAGCGCCTAGTCTAAGCTAGTGCGATATTTCCAAAGCCGCAATCGATGACCCTCGTAAGGCAGGAAGAGGAACTATTGACTAAGAAGCTGGATGGAAACCTGGAGAAACTAGAGCGTCATCTGAACCTTCGCGAAGTGACACGCCGGAACAGATTGATGGATAGGACAGCTCCGTTTTTCAGCTAAATGTGCTGACACATCTGAAAACATTTCATTAAACCGTCAGAATCGGCGCCACTTCCGCAGGGATGTCGCTTAGCGGCTAAGTGTTCTCCCAACTACCACCTGGCGGCGGGCGTGTCTGTCTGGGGGGAGCAGGGGGGACTGAGGGAGGGGTGTGTCCCACACGGAGGTCAAACTCTGACCTCGGACAGTGTGCAGTCGGGCGGCGCAGCAGGGTGCCGCACCTGGCCATGGCATGTGGCGAACAAACCACGCTGATACTTTTTATTCGATCGTCATCGTTGGATTCGTCTGCGCATGAGTTCATTTTAGTTCCAGTTATACTAGTATAACTGGAACTAAAATGAACTCATGCGTAACATAAAGATGGCAGCTGCCATCTTTATTGTTTTATGACTTTGACAAAAGAACCTAGACTTGCTTTCTATGATGCAACTTTTCCAAATAATTTGGTATCTGCTATCTGGTGTGTGTTTTGAGGTTCATCAATATTTCTCTAAAAAGAATACCCAAAACACCTTCCAAAATCTTCATCCTGAAATCGTCTCTGCTCAGCCGATTTTTGTGAAAATTATAATGCAACACGCTTAATTCAATTATAGTACAAGTCAATAAGTTTCAAGACACTAGGCATCATGGTTTAGAAGAAGCAAGCGAAAAAACACTGGGGACAGAATCTTCCCTCGCAGGGAATAGGGTTAAATTGCATGGATCAGCTTGTAGGTGGTACCCGACATAAGCAGATCCAGAACAGCGTTTTTTTGAAGGGGCACTGGTGGTTTTGGAGTCCAAAATAACCCTCGCCTTACTGACTGACAGGACCCCTGAGGTTTTTCGGAAAAACAAACTTTTTATACATTCAGCGCATCTTGCTATAATTTTCTGTAGATGAGAATAGTGTTTACAACCAGTAAGACGCCTTAACCCGCGCCGGGCCGGTGCTCGGCGCCACCTTCCTCGGGCCGGGGGGTGTTTCGACACCCCCCCTTCTAACTCGGCTCTATTGGACCTAGAACATAAACCAAAAATACCGTTCGAGATTTCGTCAAAAAGGGATTTTGGAAACTATTTAGGTGAAAAATTTTGCTCAGGTCAATATTAGAGTCACCAGACGGTCATTTCAAGAGGTCAAATTTTCTCAAATTTCCCAGATTTAGGACATAGCTCCGATATCCCCTAAATATACTCGGAAACTATGATAGCTAGGAGTAAACAAGTTAAAGAAGCATGTATATAGATATTTGAATTTGCGATCGCACCTATTTCCTCAAATTGAGCTCAGATCAATATTTTTAGGCTCCAAGAGGTCATCAGGTCAAAAATGCAGTTTTTTGTAAAATATGTTTTCCTGAATAGCATTTTAGGCTAAAAATGACACATAAATGATTTTACCATATCGTGTTCCTCCGTCGTCAAGACGCTTTGAAACATATACATGATGACCTCGTAAGGTCAACTCAAAATTTGACCTTCAGGTTCAAAGCGTCATTTGGTCCCCCTGACCCAGATAGATCATTTGCATTATGGGGCGACGCGGACAGACAATACAATACAGTGGTGTCATCTGCTCGTCTCTATCTTCATTATATCAGAAGTTATTAGCAAATCATTCGCTGAATGACCTCAGAGGACCTCAGATGACCTTGTAGAGATCTTTTAGAAACAATCGCACCTAGGTCATCAGAAGTAGCTAAAAAAAACATGATTCTGAAATAATCAGCCTGATCGATGCATATTCTGTTTCAGAATAAGAAGCATCTGTTTTATTTTCCATTCACTTATAATGGGGAGGTCCAGGAAATTGACCCTTGACCTTAGGTCACCGATATCGAAAATCCCGAGATATACAACACTTTAGATAGTCATGCTCTTATGACACCCTGTAAGTACGAAACCCAATCGCCTTTAAAAACTGTGGCTTTTGGTGGAACCGCAAACTTTTTTCGGAGGTGGGGTCACTTGACCTAGCCTGGTGACCTACCTGGACATGACCTGCATGCAAAACTTTTTTGAAAGCTGTTACAAAAGATGATCGAACAGGTACTGAAAATTTGGCGGCGTTACGCGCCGCCGTTTCCCGATATCCAGGAAAAACCTGAGGGGGTGTCTAAACACCCCCGGCCCGGCGCGGGTTTAAAAACGCGAAACTACGACGAGTCGAATAAAAACCCAATAGCAAGGCATTGGTTACGGAATGAAGGGTGTGCACCTGCGCACGTGCAGTGTGACCCAAAGTTTGACTTTCATTGACATTTGCGTTGTGGTTCCCAAACCACACACTGAATTTCAGATACATCGTTCCTAGAAGGACGTTTGCACAATGCACTATTTATTTATTTATGTTATTGTGAGTCTTGGTATGGTGATGGTGTGGGTGACGGAATGGGTAATCGTGTGGAGTGATGGTGTGGTTGATGGTGTGGGTGTGGCTGTTGGGGGGGTGGGTGGGTGTGGGTACGCCGGGTCGATCATTTCTCCACGCATCTGTTTGTTTTATGTCCGGGCACCTTATCGTTGCCGAGATAGATCATCCATTTCAAGCGGGGCTTACAATAAGGAATTCGGAGTTTACAAATGCCCCAATTTTTTATCCGCCCAACGGATGCTTGTTTGTGCGAAGCATGCTTTTCAATTATTTTCACCATGTGTTGTTTTGCCGTCACAAATTGATCCGAACTAAATCTAAATCGTTTGATGAAATTACGAGCGAGCACGAAGCGCGCAGCGAGTCCTCACTGAATACCGGATTTTTATCACATATAAGCGGTCGACCCGGCTCAGCCCAGCCCGGCCCTGTCAGATCTGACCTGACCCGACCCGACCATAACGCTTTTCAGAAGCTTATATCTTTGGAGTCTCGCATTCGATTAATAAGGGATCTTCGCCATCTGATAGCCCCATTCAATCACATTATATTATTTACATGTTTTGTCTCACGTGAGGGGTCTTCATGGTGCGTGATATTTTATACTTTGAACAAAATAGCTACTGCAGCATTGTTTAAACTTGCAACTTTAAACATCATGTTTGTACGCGAAAATAAATTTTGGCGGGTATTGGATGGCTTTGATTGCGCCTTACAGCTATATAATTGTTATCGTTTAGCACACTTTGGTTTGGCGCTACGGCGGTGTATTTGAAAGGTTATACAGATATCGACGTTAAAATGGCGTTCCTCCTCAATTTTGCGTCGTTTGTGAAAAACTGTACCTTTGCCAATAAACTTAATATTTTGTAATTTTAGTGGCACTCCTTTATGCGAGTTTGGCGGTAAAGATAAACTGTGAAAATGACAAAAATTCAATGTTGAGATCTGCATTATATGACGTCTCCATTAGATTAAATGTTGCTATAAAAATGTTTTTAACCAGCTTTGACTAAAACAACTTGTATGTGGCACTGTTTCATTTTTTAAAAAATTTAGTGCAAATGTTTTGTATGGATGGTTTTCTGAGGTCAGGATTCGCACTATGCACACTGCACAGGTCCTGACCTCACCCCCCGATCGCGCAATCCCTGTTGGCCGGCAGAATTTAGAGATATATATTTACTATTTGTATTTTAGATCGGACGTCTGGCACTTACATATTTATATACTTACATATTTAATGATGAATCCTTTACGGTATAGATACATTCCGCATGCTTCGAATCGAAACCTTCCGCAACTTTCCTGGCAATCCTTCCGTAACTCAGGCTGTACTGGCAAATAACCGTTGCCATAATATTATGACCAATCATCATTCGACTTGTTGATTAGGTGTTGCCGCGTTTAACGGCGCTGGCTCAGCTTATCTACGTGCTGATTATCATAAATCCCGCCATGTTGACGTCTGCTCCACCAGTGGCCAGTGGCCCGCTATTACCAGTGGCCCGCTATTCGGCTTGATGATCACGTCCATGGTTTACGATGAATTTCGGTGCCATGTTTAACAAATAGCTCGCGTTACAATGACATTTTCATGGAATATGCAGCAAAGCAAATTTGATGCCAAGCGAGCGTTGTTTCGTTCATTGCGTTTCGCAATAAACATTCAATGTCAGCCCCTCAAAGAAATCACACGCTACGATTAGGTTCCCGTGGAACAACGGAAAAGAAGACGGTATACCAAGCTCATGTTGTTTAGTATACAGCTATGATAAAGAAGCTGAGTATTTAGGCTTAGCACCACATTGTTCTGCAAGAAAAGAATCGCTTCCGTCCGCAATTATGTCAAGTACAACCTCTCGGTTCCTTATCTGTCTGTCCATACCAGGGAACCAGGAACGATGTCAAAGTTGGTGGTGGGAAACCAATTTTGATTAGCCATCCCATTTTTCTTCGACGGTTTTCGGCTTTCACTTCAAATGGAGTCTTTTATGACATGTGGTCTTTTGTAACAAATGCTAATTTCATTACACTTTAAAGCGACACTGCCTCTTCCGGATGATATCGCAAAAACAGGCTTAAACAAGAGCTAAGGACCATTTATGATTTTTTAATTGCCATTAAACTCTTATCCAAATAGCGCAAATAACAAAAAACAATCATTAATTTCATTACTTTTAAAGAAAAAAAATCTTTTAAAAAAGCTGTTTAAGTAGGCTATTTATACACACGCACCTACGTACATGGAAAGCGTTTGCCTCAGTTAACTGTAATCACAGGAAGGGTATCTACTTGAACTGACCACCGTCAGCTGAGCGCTTTTATTGCAATTGATGAGACGCCGATTGCGCTTATACATTGTGGTTCCTGTTAACTGGAATCGGTATTCTCATCCAATGACTGAATCCTACCGGCATTCTGCCGCATTTTTGAGTCGTTGCCATGGAAAAGTGAACAGACTCTTTTCCATTTGGTATCTCGGAATCGGAGGACGCAGATCATAAGAAAAAAACCTCGGTCGGGAAAAACTTCATTAATGCTGGGAAATCAAAATCCTTCGTAAAAGTAAAAAAATCTTTACTTAACTTTCCTTCATTTTAACATCAAACTTTCCTTCATGCCTATCAATTTGGTAAGTAGTGGTGGCGACTAGTCGACCTCAATTGGCTGGAAGAAAACTGAACTTGAACGGCGATATTGGGCGACTGGGCGCGAATTTCAAAAAACGGACTTCATGGTGCTTATCAAATTCGGCTGTTTCTTTAACAATATAAATTTTTACTTTGAGTGGCGTGTCCTTTAAAATTAAAATAAATAATTTCATATGTGATAATACATGTTGTTACGTAGATATTTTTGCGCGCGAAATGTTTTAAATACATGTTAAAATGTTTTACAATGTTTTAGTAGTAAGCGTTTTCACGATGAACTAAATTTGCGTAAAAAAACTCGCATACGGATTCGTAGGGCCGAGGGTTAAAACATTTCTCGGCAAATTAGTTTATCGTGAAAACGCTACTTCTAAAACATTTAAAAACTTTTTAAACTGTAAAAAATCACGCAAAATAATATATCGTGAAAATGGCTAATGTATAGTCCTGCTGCTTTCAAACCACTTGCACTAGCCGTTTTCACGATGGATTATTTTGCGCAAAATGTTTTAAAACATTTTAAAATGTTTTAAAATAATTTAGTAGTAGCCGCTTTCACGGTGGACTAATTGTCGAAAAATGTTTTAACCCTCGCCCTACGGTCCCATACGGCGAAGGTTAAAACATTTCTCGGAAATTAGCCCATCAGGAAGACGGATACCACTGAAACATTTTAAAACATTTCGCGCAAAATAAGCCATCGTGAAAACGGCCAATTGTTTTTTGGCCAATTGTTTGTTACAATTTTGTATATATATATATATATATATATATATATATATTATATTATATATATATACATATATATATATATATATAGTATATATATATATATATATTTATATATATGCATATATTATATTGTTATATATACATTATATATAATATATATATATATATATGTTACGGCCCATATGCTTACTCGGCCAGTATGCATACTGCCCGACTCGCTGGCCAGTATGCATACTGACCGGCTCGTTGGGCAGTATGCATACTGACCGGGTAATGTATAAGTTACACATAACGTAGCTGTGTAGCTGCATAAGTAAGTAAGTAAGCGAACTCGGCCCGTTTGCAGACTGCCCGGGCAGTATTCGTACTGGCCGAACATTATACAGACACTGCTTCACTAACATTTGGCATGTGATTGTATTCAATACTACTAACGAATCATGATGAGGCATCAGGGGTGTTAGAATTCCTATGCGCACTTGGTGTGAGGGTTTTCCAGGCTTTCAACTGGGGATTCAGTCCCCAACCTCAACTTTGATAAGAAAGTTGGTCAAATCCGGAGAGAAATCTGAATTTTGTGGATTTTGATGATACTTTTTTAACGTTTTTTTCAGCTTAGCCCATTTTTTTTCTTCTGGAGAAGCTATACGGCCCTGTAAGTTGTAGTGCTTAGGTAAAGGTTATTGATAGGTCAAGCGAGGTGGCAGAGTGTCTGGAATGTGTATGTCGATATCTAATTATTCACAGTAGCCGTTTTCACG
>VOPJ01013806.1:0-48314 GCA_014673585.1 Semibalanus balanoides
GGCTAGTCGTTTTTTTAGCGTTGAAATACAATAGAAGTATCTACCCTTTATTTTAGGACGCTGGTATGTCGTAAGAACGTCTAACCCTCGTCCTACGGGGACTTTTTTCACCTTCGCCCTATGGGGGGCTGACAAGGCCCCTTGCTAACTTTCAAACCAAGCTACAAAGATCAATATGGTAAGAACCAGCATGTCGTCTGGCATTAGAGGAATTCAAATGTATGTGATTTTGTGGTTTCAGGTCAACGGGTGACATTCCAGATCATGTGAATTACCTAAGATCGATCACGTCCAAAAATTAGTATGTATAAGTATAGCGCTTAGTAAAACTTCCGAACGGAGAGAGATAGAGAGACAATGTAAACGGTGCTGTGTTGTCTGTCATAAGGCAAATTCAAAGGTATCCCGATTTGAGTATCTAGGTCAAATGGTGACCTTTGGGGTCAGGTCAATGATCCATTGTGGTCTGACATGACCTTAACGAAAAGGTCATAGGTCGCGATATAATAGTTGTTACGCTAACATTTTGATAGGATACGTATACTTTTTTGAAAACTCAGTTACTGAGAATCTACACAAGATACGCCGCATGTATAAAAGATTATTCAAGAAAAACCTTAGAGGATCATCTTACCCCCTGAAGGGGAAGGGGCTTACTTGACCTTCTTGTATATGTACTACCATCAGTGGCGTGCGCAGAAATTAGCAAGGGACCAGGTCATTGCCTCTAGGGGCGCCACCCGATCGACAGGGGCGTCACCAATATTGTCGACTTGTTTTTGCAGTGGTGGGTGCCTTTCCTTCCTCACGTGCTTGTCATACCTTTACCATTTTGATGGGTGCCGTCACTATGAAGGAGGGGCGCCGTCACTAGCCGGAAGGGCGCAGTCACTGGCCGAAGGGGCACCGTCACGTGCCGGAGAGGGGCTGCCACCAAGGCCACATATAGGAGGTAGAGTCATTCGGTGACTCTACGTGGTCACCAGTCATGACGTCAGAGCAAAACGTCATTTGTATCCATCGGCCTCCTCCGCCCTTGCAATTAATGCTATTTCGGGATAAATAAATATCCTCTAACTCAAAAAAATAAAAAGCTTACGATAAACACAAAGTCAGTGCTGGAAAGCTCAAAACAAGGCAAATGTAAATTATGTGGATTATTTAAGGCTCACGTCAATATTGAGGACACTAAAGGTCACCAAAGTTCAGGTGTGTGGAATCTGCTCCAGACCCATATCACGCGCCGTGCCGGTTGTAAACTTCCAAACTTTTGAATTGGAACTAAACCACGCGAAATTGGTATAAATCGACGCGTCTTGAGAATGCAAACACGGGGGGGGGCACCGTCACTCACCGGACGGGCGCCATCGCTGGCCGGAGGGGCGCTGTCACGGGCCGGAGAGGCGCTGTCTATGGCAAGAGCACCATCACTGGCTGGGGGAGCGTCCTCACTGGTCGACGGCGCCGTCACTGATCAGAGTGGCGCCAGCTTGGCATGGGCGCCTTGGGTCCAAAGGACCAGATGATGCCCTGGATGCCCGTATACGCGGTACGCCACTGACTACCATATACAGATATGTAAATAGAACCACCGCATTTCGGATACAAGACTAGTTAGGAATTTTCAACTTTTCCAAAGATTCTTCTCCACTTTTATACTTTGACCTTGTGTTACCTTGCCTTCACCTTGGTGTGTGTTTTCAGTGAGACGTTGAGTCACAGAGGATAATAGTTTTCTTTCTTCCTCTCCCCTCTCCCCTCCCTCCACCCCTCTCTCTTCCCCCTCTCTTGTCTCCTTCGTCCTTCCTTCCTCGTGTCAGATGACATCTGCCGTCGTCAATCATCTCACGCTGGACACGCGCGGGTCACAGCCTCAGTCGCGCGGCGGAGACAAACACTCCACGGCCATCACTCAGCTACAAACACGCCGCAGCGGCGGCGCGGCGCGGCTCAACCCGAGGCCACTGCGGCTGTCCGCGCCGCGCCGCCGCCGCCGCCGCTGCCGCTGCGTCGTTTTTGTCTGCGGTGCGTTAACGCAGCTCTGACCGGTGGTTTTTCTGCGGGCCGGGCGGACGATGGGCTGTGATCGGGTTGTTTACCGCGACGCTGTATGGCGAGCCGACCGCAGAGTTTAGTCGGCAGGAGGCGCACAACTACACACGGCCGCCGCCTGCTGATGAAGTCACAGCAAGGACACTGCGTGGCGGCCGCTTCCGGCCAGCGCCGCTAAACAGGTGGCCATGTCGGCACTTTAGAGCTGTCTGATGGCCAGACGGCGACCGTGCGAGGCCCGCTGAGAGGGGAGACACGTTTACGTGAGGTAGCGGCGCGTCTGGGGATCGGGTTCAGGAGATTTGTGTAGTTGATGCAATATGAAACAACATGTGGATGATATTTGTGCTAAATTGTGTATATGTGTGTGTGTAAAGCATCAACAAATGATATGTAACGAAAATAAGTGAGTCAAAACGTGATATAATTGTTTGGTCTAATATTCTGGTTAAACTATTTCATCATGAAAATGTTCAGTGATTAGCAAATATGTTCGCTTTATACGTACTTGGTTAAATGAGTAGGTATAATAGCCTCACGAAGGACTTTATGGACTTTATCTACCGGGTAATTGAGGCGTTTGGGGCGATTGGTGCGGTTGGTTTAAATGGGGGTCCAGTGTTTGATCTATGGCTAGTTGACACGGTGCTATGTCCAAAATGTCCTTAACTTCGAAATGACCAAATTAAAAAAAATTATTACCCTACCCCCCATTCAAACCAAACGCCCCAATCGCCTCAATCGCCCCAAACGCCTCAAACACCCCAATTACCCGATCAATAAAGTCCTTCGTGAAAACGGCTAATATGTCATTTAACCCAAAACATTCCATCCGTTTGACATTCATATTTCACTGCTTTTGATATTCACGATATTCATAACCGTGGCTCACTGCACTTGGTATGCCAACCTTGTCCTTTTACTGTCATCAAAACTCCGGCCTGCTATCGATATGCGGCCGCTTCCCGCTTTGTTTCGCCTCCCATAACAATACCTGTGGCGGGTGCACTTGCAGCGAGCATAAATGTCTCGTCCCTTCCCCGACAAACAATGGCGCGTTGGTCTTTGTCCGGGGCGCTGTTTTCCTGTGAGCCGCGCATACATACATACACCACTGAGTAAATCCCCAGGTCCGAGGTGACCGGTGCGGCGGCATGGAAAGCCGCTGAGGGTGGCGGCGGCGGCCACGCCCTAGGTGTCACGGTCCACAGCCGGGAAGGTCACACACACATACGGACAGACAGACAGACAGACACACAGACACGGCTCGGCCATGGTCAGCGTGCGGTGCGGACCGTGCGGTGCGGTCCACTGACCTGCTGACCGACAGCTGCGTGGCCGGATACTGAGGGGAGTCGACAGCGGGACGGAGGGGACGGCCGGCAGCCGACAGTGGGACGGGAGGGGACGGCCGGCAGCGGTCAACAGTGGGACCGGAGGGAGACGGCCGGCAGCGGCCTACAGTGGCCGACAGGAGGGGGACGGCCGGCAGCCAACAGTGGGACGGAGGGGGACGGCCGGCTGCGGTCAACAGTGGGACGGAGGGGGACGGCCGGCAGCGGTCAACAGTGGGACCGGAGGGGGACGGCCGGCCAGCGGTCAACAGTGGCCGGAACAGGAGGGGGACGGCGGCCAGCGGGTCAACAGTGGACGGAGGGGACGGCCTGGCAGCGCTCAAACAGTGGCGACAGAAGGGGACGGCCGGCAGCGAAGCAACAGCGGCCGACAGGAGGGGCGACGGCCGGCAGCGGTCAACAAGCGGCCGACAGGAGGGGACGGCGGCAGCGGTCAACAGTGCCGAAACCAGGAGGGGCACGGCCGGCAGCGGTCAACAGTGGCGACAGCGAGGGGACGGCGGCAGCCGGTCAACAGTTGGCACGACAGGAGGGAGGACGGCCGGCAGGCGATCAACAGCGGCCGACAGGAGGACGGCCGGCAGCGACAAACAGCGGCCGACAGGAGGGGACGGCCGGCAGCGGTCAACAGTGGCGACAGGAGGGGGACGGCCGGCAGCGGTAAACCAGTGTCCGACAGGAGGGAACGGCCGGCCAGCCCGCCTCAACAGTGGCCGACAGGAGGCGGGACGGCGGCACGGTCAACAGTGGCCGAACAGGAGGGGAACGGCCGGCAGCGGTCAACAGTGCCGAACGTAAGGAGGGGGACGGCGCGGCAGCGGTCAAACAGCTGGACCCGACAGAAGGGGGACGGCGGCACGCCGTCAACGTGGCCGAAACAGAGGGGACAGGCCCCGCGCAGCGGTCAAATGCGCAGTGGGACGGAGGGGGACGGCCGGCAACGGTCAACAGCGGCCGACAGGAGGGGGACGGCCGGCAGCGGCCAACAGTGGGACGGAGGGGGACGGCCGGCAGCGGTCAACAGCGGCCGACAGGAGGGGGACGGCCGGCAGCGGTCAACAGTGGCCGACAGGAGGGGGACGGCCGGCAGCGATCAACAGCGGCCGACAGGAGGGGGACGGCCGGCAGCGGTCAACATTTGCCGACAGGAGGGGACGGCCGGCAGCGATCAACGTGGCCGACAGGATGGGATCGGACGAGCAGCCAGATGGCAACAGCGGCCCAGACAGGAGGGTGGACGGCCGGAACACAGCGCGTTAACAGGTGGCCGACCCAGGAAAGGGCGGGACGGCCGGCAGCGAGTCAACAGTGGCGACAGCAGCAGCCAGTTGGGTAGACAAGCACTGCGAGACTGAAGTCCTGCACCTGCGCACCCTACCTGGCCACCAATGCTGCTTAACTACTGACCACCGTTACATCCGCGTCCATGTGTTTCTTGTCTGACTTTCCCTGTGCTCCTCACTCCTGTATTCAGGTTCCTGGCCGCTCCTGTGGAACTATCTTGAATGCAGCTGCGTTCTCATCTAACGATCGAGAATGTACTCAGACCCAGTTCCCGGCGCATGCGTTATCCCATATGCCGGGACCATTTGGTTCAATATGCTGGGCAATGCACTGACCCAAAGCTGGTCATCGATTGCTCCTATTGCTGTTCCATCTATGTTCCACCTCTTCTAACTCAACAATGCCTGACAGCCCTTATCCACGCGCAGTGGAACAGGTCCGGTCAAGTGGAACTGGTCCTTCATTTTATGTACGAGCTCTACAGTGTTTCTCATTTCCTGTTCCGAGTTTTTCTTTTCATTTTTCTGTTCTATTCTTTCTATAGCTTCGTATCGATATTATTTCTCCACGGTACACGTCTGCCGCGGAGAGTGTGAATTTTCGGTCGATCAATAGCCCGAACTAGGAACGAACAACGTCAGGCTACTAGAGTGTTACCGGCTTGTGCAATGTTGTATGTTCCCGGATCATCATATCCGCTGGATTTCAGGACCCCGTTTGAATTCGAGGAAATTTCGCTCACTCAACCCCTTGTCATCTTCGTCGCATTTGAGAGTTTCTGAACGCCCCAACAATCTACGCAACTGTCAACAATCAGACGACGTCATCGAAGCACCGCTTGCGTCTTCAGCTGACACCTACATCAAGCGTACAGTGAAGGCTGACATCACTTTGATTGGATTAGCTCTAGGCAGCTCTAAGTCCGAAAGTTAAAATCTTCTCAGTCCTTTGTTGAGGTAGGTAGCCAGGGTCACCAATAAAGGATTTATCTCATTTTTCGTTAACACCATGTTCACCAAAGCTCATGAGATATCTATTCCAGTCTATTCTCACTTTGGTATCATCTCTTTATTATCGCGACTCCGTAATGACGTCACAGTGTTTGATTTTTCTCATGCAACCAACCTTCTCTCCATTATATACTGGAGTACACTTCTCCAATATCATATCACTTATGGCTCCTGCAGCGTAAATAACCTCCGGTGTGAGTGAGCGCGTCCTGCGCCCACTCCTGTTCTTCCTGCTCCCCTCCATGAGTTGTTACCTTGATGTCGGGATTGATTGTCAAACTTGCCCATCACGGCGTTTTCTCCCGTAGGGAGACCACATCTTGTATATAAAGTTCCAATTCGGACTTTTTCTGGACTGACCATAGTTTCCGCGCAGCTAGCTTTTCGCAGATTAATCCAGCGCCTGAAGAAAATCCTTATCTCGGATTAGATCTTCTCACGATTAGATAGCTAAAGTAGTATTACAGTACACGATATCAGCGAAGAAAGGCAATATCATTACAAACTAGATGAAAAGTCCAGACAATATCATCCAACACTTAACGTCACTACTTATATTGAACACATTACATGGCGAAGTCACTCAAACGTTAAGCTCAATCCAAATATTGAGGCTTCCACGACGGTATGAAAGGACCAATACGACCGTTGCTAGCAAACAAGTTTGATGTTCCTGCGTACTTAACAAAAAATACATAATCTACTCCTTGGTGCTGAATAACATCAAAAAAGATCAGTTACAAGATACCACGCCCAACCCTATCAGAGAGTGTATGAAAACGCTTACTTAAAAACATAGAAACCAGTGGACCCCAAAAAAAAAACGGCCAGCTTCAAGACCCTCATGAACCGCTGTCTAGGTGCCTCCAAAACAATCACTTAAGGTACGCAGAGCAGGTTATGAGAGTCGGATCTCAAAACGCACAAAATCACGTAGTGAATTCCAGCCCCTGTGAATGGCAACTGGCAAAATGACCGATATATGACCGGAGACCCGTATTGGTCTCAAAAACACCACAAGCCGCTGGATAACCCTCACGTCTCTATCATTCACAATTCACTCCGACCGACATGTGACTGTGCCGATAAAAGAATCTAGCCCTGCTCACACCTATGTATAAGTAACTTGGTATAAACGTTAATTACCCTCACGCTTGCAAGTCACCGATAGTCATGCATTGAATTGTCTGAATGGGGACAATAATCCAGAGCGCAAGAAAGAGCCGCCTAAGTCGTAGAAGGTGTGAGTCCTTCGCGGAGCGACCGCCGCTGATATGCAGCTGCCACCGTCTGAGGAGTGTCGAACCCAGCACCTACGACTCGATGACTAACACAATTTCCAAGGTGGGCAACCTGAAGCTACCACTGAGCAGACCATCAACGTTTACATCTCTGTACACTATCATCTTGGCTCGACGTGAGCCAAAACCTACTCTAGAGCTCGACCAAAAAGGCGACCAAGAACCAGCTAAAACACGCACAATTAGCCAGCCGGGTGACAAGAACAATAAATGTCCGATGCTTATGCCGACGCAAGCCTAATGCAATTATACCATGCACAACCAAAGCAGCCCTTCGCATCCCTCGCACACGACCCTCTCCTACCAAAACTGATATGGTAATATAAGCAAATGGACGCTCCCCATTGAGGAGTCATGCACAAGCTTTATATTGGGCTGGAGTGGAAAACAGGAGTCCTCGTAGAAAACGATCGCGCGCATAATTATATTGATAAATATCACCAATCCGGGTGAGAGCGTTACCGAACAGACGATGCGTGGAGGCATGATGGGTCACAGTCTTCAACGACGATCTAATGTCTCAATCACAGAAGTAGGAAGCAAGACAACCCTCCAAAAAAATAGAAAACTACCTAGAGTAACTTTAGACACATCAAAACGTGCTCTTCACACTACCTACATAAAAAAAACCAAAAGACCTGATCTAAAGCTGCCCAGCACAAAAAAAGAACTCCCGACCAGCAAACAGATAAACAGCCAAATAAAAACAAAAAACAGATACCATGATCCCATCACCGGAAACGATCAAAAACCACCTCCTCACCAACCAAAAACCAAAATATGCACGAGCAGCATAACCACTGCCACCTATGCCAGTCACCAAAAACATCACCAACCCAAAAACAGATAAAAGGCTACAAAGGCGACACAATCAAAACTCAACCAACGACATAAAACCAAAAAAAACCCTACACAACACACCACCCAAACAAAGGACACACAAACACCAACCAATACCCAACAAAACGCCAAAATCATTAACTAGCCCATACAACTCAAACAAATACACCCTGCGCGCCACCCCGCCCCCCCCAACCCAAACACCAAACAACCCCCCAGCCCTAAATACCTAAACCAAAAACCAAACACTCAAAAAACACAAACGCAAAAATAAAACACAGCCACACAACAACCCCCCCAACAAAACCAAAAACCCAACCAATATAAAACAACCCCACACACGCAAAAACCACAACCTACCTATACAAAAACTCTGAATGAACAACACATAACCCAGGTCGAAAGAACACAAAATCTCACGTAAAAAAAACAAGCCAGGCGCCAACGCTAGACCGCATAAGATACAACGGGTAAATCCAAAAACAACTATATCCAATGCCAACAAACAATCCACAGAACCTCAGCCCGAATACTATACCCCGGATCAGCGTGGTCGGTCAGAGGCGGTCAGGGTCGGTCGGGGTGGGTCAGGGTCGGTCAGGGTCGGTCAGAGGCGGTCAGGGTCGGTCAGGGCCGATCAGGGCTGGCTAGGGTCGGTTACGGTCGGTCAGGGTTGGTCAGGGTCAAGGTCAGATGCCGGCGGCGGGCCGTTGTCGCTGCACCATGCCGTCGGCCACTCCCAGCCCCGACATATCTCCGTCCTTGCAGCGAGCTTGTGGTCGGGCCGGCCAGCCTCGCAGTCACTCGCGGTTAGTCACAACAGAACTAAAAGCAACGGCGGCTCAACAGGCAGTGTTAATGCGCGTGGGACTGATTTATTGTTAAAGGATACACTTACATGTTCTAAAATCGCATACCTTTGGGTGAATATATTGTTATAAGTAGCTTTGGATGAGTAAGATTAGGCGTATCGTTAAATCAATTCGCAATCTGCAACTTCGTAGCCTGTGTGTGGTGTAAATATTCATTCCTACAAAATATGTTCGATTTTCCATTGATTCCCGATAACTGCATTCCCAGCGATGCAATTGAGTCAAATACAAAGAAGAGGATGTGTCTTAAATAACAAATATATAAATATTATGCGCCCATAAATGCATTCATTGCTTGCAAAAATACCGTTAAAATGACGAGACAGTTAGATACTCACCGAGTAACTTCAATTTAGCACCTCATTCTCCCACTGGCTCGTCTAACCACGAAAAATGGCCCGTTCCCAGAAGCCACCACGAGACGTGCTGAACGAGCTGCAATGAGTTATGCTCTCGTGATAGTGTCGATGAGTCAGCTGGAAGTTAGACGGTTATTGAGTCAGCTTGGGCCGGTGTAAATGCCTGAGAGGTCACATTGCGTACGTGTTAGCCCGGTAACCGTGGAAAGGTTCCATATTCCATATCTGCTGATTGTGCGAGTTTTAGTGACGGTAAAGCTCCTGGCAAAATACATGCGCACATTAAACCAACCGCCTTAGCCACACAAAGATGCACAGGGCGGCAAATCTTTGTGCACGCCTAAGCAGCCTAACGTGAATGCCAAACATGAAGTAGACAACTTTTTCAGTTACAGTTTAACGTGTTGATACGATCTGGACACAGTTGATGAGGGTAATCTCGTCTGCCGACATCATATCGTGGGGATCGGTCGGCCGCGGGGCGACATTAAACACGAACGGACCTCCGCTGGCGGAAGAGACCCGTTATCGCGCGGTGACGATACGGCCCGGCCCGGTGCGGTGACGGTATACAGCTCTGCCACCCGGCCGAGGGGTGACGGCACAGCTCTGCCACCCGGCCGAGGGGTGACGCGACAGCTCTGGCCACCCGCCGAGGGGGTGACGGCCACAACTCTGCCGTCCGACCGAAGGGGTGACGGCACCAGCTCGTGCCGTCCGGTCGGTACCCGGGGGCGCGTGCGGGGCTGCATGATGACTCAGACTTCAGCGGTGTCGAATGGCCCGGGAACAGCCGCTCCTCTCCTGCAGGATGGATCAGGCTCGGCGGTCGGCAGTATCAGGGGCAACGGCACAGGACGTCACTCCGCTGGGTCTGCAGCGCCCCGACGTGCGCGGCACACGAGCAGCACGTCCACACAGGGAACCGCAGCTGAAGCAAACACGGTTCTAGCACGTGAACAGCCGGACGCAAACTCTAAGCTGCAGGCCAGGTGCAGATCTGCTTATGGAACCATGTCGCCGCAATAAACAGTTTTGAAACAGATAACAATGTAATGGACTATAATGGCACACTGTATAGCGTTTCACACTACGGGATCAGCTTCCGCTAAAATGTCGGATGCCATCATGGGTCAGTTGAACAGTGCCGATTCGCATTAAGAAGAGTGTAGCCTTTATTTCGACATATTGTGCTTAAAGGGCCAATATATACGCTCAAGTATTTTAATCTGAGTAGCAGATTAGTCGGTGTACTAGCGAAACATCTAAATGCTGGGATGTGCCTTCTTTCAAAACGACCTAGTTCAATCTAGGTCACTTTGAAGAAGGCACTGATTGTTTCAACGCAAAAAACGGTTGGGTATATTTGTGTCATATTTAAATGGACAAATCTCGCGACATTGGCATACGTTCATTCAGTACTCTTGCACTTATTTTTATCGCAACTTCGTTTCGACAATTTCAACCGCCGTCCACCTGAAGCGTTATAAACGTTGTCCATTTGAAATGATTGTCCAATTGAAAATTATGAATAGGATCTGTATCAGTAAAAGCACATGTTTTGATGGTTGGCTAGTCGGCTCATGCAATATATAAGTAACACGGCATGTGATAGAATCAAGCATAATGGCCTGGTGTGTTTTGTTGACATGACCAATATTATTACCTAGTAACGCCTGTATTTGGCTATGACCGAGAACGGGAGCGCTCCAAGTAAAGCTACAACTAGGTTGAAATGATGAAAGGTACGGGAGCACACGTGCTCATTGACTGTATTCCAATGGATGAACTAGCGTCAATTAGTTTTCACACCGTAGTTATGGCCCAGTATGGCAATATTGCATAGTTGAATGCACCAGGATTTTGCGACGTTGAGAGAGACTACCGCAGCGGCCCGTTAAGCATTAGCATAATGCCTTCCCCCAAACCAAACACCATCAAGAATTTGCATAGTTCCACTGCCATTTGAGACCACTTCCCAACTGTATGTGACACTTCTTCGGCCCTACGGCATTGGGTATCAAGCCGATATTCCAAAGCGGGGAGGACTCGATGTTAGCCATGCAATAGTACCAATAGAGTAAATCAAAATACATGAAGAACTCGCCTTATAGCGTACTCGGACTTAAGATTGGCCCTTCCCGAGCCTGAGAGCTGAGATGTGCCTTTTTCTGGACCTGTTAGAATTGCTCGGCTTTTCTGAAGGCTAATTGGGTTTTAGAGGCCTGAAATGGCCCCGTTCTGAGTCCACGATGGGCACCTTTCAGAACCGAGATACAGGCCCCTCTGCGCCTCGACGGGGTTGCTTTAGCCACCCATAGCACCCCCTGGCTGCGCCCCTAATAAGAACGTTCAGCTGAATCGGACAGGTAGCTTCAGAGATATAAAATAGTGGTCCGCACGTGTGCAGTGCACACATCATATGACACAAAGGTTTTTCGCCTAAGTTGCATGCAATTACGCTTAATATACTATGTCCCAACAAACAAAATCATTAACCTTCCTTACCGGCAAATAGTATTTTGAACAGATTTAAATAAGAAAATAAAAAACAAGCACAATAAGGTCCAATTTTCTAATTTAAAGTAAAGAGGAACACAAAGGAATAATTCTAACGAAACCTCTGGGTATTTACATGGATATAATTTGTTTGACGGTAAATCATTAAGTATATTGTGTAAAAAAACCGTAATTTTTTTATCACAATTCGGGCTCGTTAAAATCATTGACGTGGGTTAAAAAAAAAAGGGCTTCGAATATATAATAAAGGGGTTCCGTCCGTGCGCAACGTGCCATGCAGCTTCCGACTCTACATGAACAACTGGCTAAGTCAGGCAGGGAGCATGCACACAAAATTCACTCAAATCGGCCCAGCAGTTCCTGAGATACATCCAAGGAGTGTAACCCGACACCCTTATTTCTTCAACGTGCTCAAACTGCTCATGTGCGCTCAAGCCTCATGTTTACATTAGGCATGCAACATATGGGGCATCATTGGCTCTTAGCGTACGCCACGGCCACATGTGATCCATTTAGATAAGGCGATTCTATCATTAGACACGATTTCCATCTAAAAAATCGGTGATTTGACCTATCCCACTTTTGAGTGTGCCACGCGCTGTGATACTTTCCCTATCAGAACGGTTCTTAGTAAGAGCGAAATGTATTTGTTGACATATTCGGTGGTGGAAACCCGATCTCAATCGGAGCAATGGTTGCAAGGTTATTAACTTCCGAAAAGCGTAAGTACGGCAATGAAGGGCCGGGCCGGACCGGGTCGAATGTATATGATCACCTTATTTAGTCAAGTTACGTGGATGATAAGACAAATAATTAACACCCCATGAAGATATTTGGTTACTTGACCTCAAACATATTCGATTGCTCGCGCGAAATAAATGTATCGAGTGTGTTGTCAAATATTGCCGCCATTCAAGCATCTATAAATAACTAAATAAATGAAAGCAGATTGCGTGCACCACTAGAATAACCATAGGAATAACCTTGCCTTGGTATCATCATTAGTGCCAAACAATCAAGAAATACCATTTCGAAACCGAGTCCAGGTTCATTGGTACAAAATTCATCATCACGCTTTGCTGTGAGGGGCATTGCATTGATTAATCGTAGTTCCATATCAATATGTGCTCCGAGCCACCTCGTCTGCTACGTTTTTGATCATTCAGTGACTATGTTAAAGTGACTAGCAAGCGGCGTTTCTGGACACATAATTAACTCCAGTGACAGGCAAATATTATACCATGAACACTGCAAAAAGACATATGCACAGTTATATCGCATGCCGCCAATGTAGCTAGTCATTCATAACGCATTTATTTCAAGTAATGTCCATGGACTATAAGTTATAAGTGTGCACCTATAAGTGTACAGGTAGGTAATAGGTATATGTAAAGTGTTAAGGTTTTGTATAGAATGTCTGACAATTTAATTAGGCATTCTATAGAATGCCTGACCGGCAAGGTATTCTATAAAATGCCAAGGCAATCTATAGAATGCCTGATTCTTCACATTGCCTGTAACACATCGATTCAATTTTTACCAACTTTTTTACGTTTAAAGACGCTTTGCTCAAAAATATTATTGGCTATGACTTTGTCAATTTTAAATACATTTTCAATTAAAAATAATGCCGACGCTCGTCCTGAAAAGGCACACCTTTTGATGGGTGGCCCGTACCTGTAGCTACAATATTCACTGGATTCACTGCACATCCATACATGTATTTACATCTACCACACACACCGATGAACACACATAATTATAAACACATTTATGGGTAGGTATATCACACCTATTTATGCACGTTAATGTGTTCACGCAACGCCACTCCAACTCCACTCATGCAAGGCCTTGGTGTAAACATTCCAACATTTTCGATCACGACCAATATTACTCCCGAGTCGCGAACCAGCGAACGAGTTTGCCAGTGTTGTTTACATATTATGATTCAAGGATAGACTTATACTGGCATGACATCACAATCCGTTTGGTGATGCAATATTTTTGTGACGTTACATGTAAAAATATTATTTTGTTTCGTCAAATTACAGCAAATTGTTACTTTTTTCGCAAAGAAGAATGCGAGAACCGTAATCAGGACATATGCGTACCCAAGGGGGGGAGGGACAATTGCCCCCCCATGAAGGTCCATACGTTCCCCTGGCCAATGGGCCCCCCTGGCCAATGGGCCTCCCTGGCCAATGGGCCCCCTTGGCCAATGGGACCCCTTGGGAAATATGGCCCGAAAGGCCCTATTTTCCCTCTAAAGACCACGCGAAGCGTGGTCTTTAGAGTGTTTAGAGCACATCAGAGGCTCTTCAAGAGGTTCTTCAGAGGTTTTTGAGGTCAGGTACCCCCTAAGCGACCAGAGTGCCACTCCGACGGCCAGAGTGTCATTCAGGTGCAAGAGGCCCCTCAGCAGTCAGAGGCATAGCGTACAAGGGAGGGGGCAAAAGGGCAATTGCCCCCTGAAGTCTGTGCGTGCACCCTAACCCATGTGCCCCCTTTGGAATTAGGCCCGAAGGCCACATTTGCAATCTAAAGACCACGCAAAGCGTTGGTTATATCAGAGCACTTTAGTTTTTCCGAGGTTCTATAGGTCAGAGGGCCCCTCAGGCGGCTCTGGGGTTTCATTGGAGCAAGCCTTTGGAGATCAACTGGACCTACAACATTTGGCTAGTGCGGCCAGAGGGTAGACGCAGCCGGACCTTCGGACAGGGGGCCCACGCATCCCAAGGGGCGGGCGCTCTCAGCAAAAAAAACAATGTCGCGAACAATAAAAATCTGCCCGATTTAGTCACGTATATTTTGCAGTGCCCCCAAACTCGCAAAAAAGAAACGTCGCCCGACCATTTTTTTAGTGAAAAAGTCGGGTGACCATGGGCCCATGCACCCTGGCCCCCTTGCTAGTGCCTCAGTGCACGAATAGTGCCTGCGCCCACAGTGCTCTTACACAATGTCGCCGTATTTCGCCGGTCTGGCAAAATACGTCGATTGTTTTTTGGGATTACCTGGGGTCCCCTGAAAAAGTAATGTTTTGTGTGTGTTTTTTTTTAAATGCTGAAAATATTGCCCTCTAAATATATGGCCAAATCCGATATTTTTATTAGTGGGGTTACCTTGTGCCCCCCCCCCGACCGAAATTTTGCCCCCTCCTGAAGCAAATCCTGGGTACGCCACTGAATCAGGACACTCTTTTCCATCATTCTACATACTTTTTCCAAGGTGTTATATTCCCTTTAAAGGAATGAATTCGAAACATCACAAATAAACCATGATTAGCACACAATTTCATGGTTTTCCACTGTGACTCTTTTCATTTATTTAAGGTCACTTTAAGACAAGGTCAATTGAGGTGACACAAAATTTGGAAAGTATATATATTATATTAATTATACTTAAAAACATTATATACAACTTCGGCGATGCAAACTTTATGCGACTTGGTGCGTGCCTAATGCGTTATGATGCAAAAAAGAAATGTTAACTTCGCTTCTGATATTTACTCAAGCCACAGAGGACCATCTTTCAGAAATGAATATCAAAAGTTTCCTGAGTAAATGAAGTATATATGCGACAAAAGCTTAATTGAACGCTTCGGAAAATGAGCTTTGATTCTATAATCTTTCGGCGTTCACTAAGGCTGGCAACCTTTTCACCAGAGTTTTGATTCATTTCCAAATCACGGATCGATTAGACGGATCGATTATCTGCACTACAGGGTTGGGCCATCCTAGGCATCATTTTGTGGGGACAGCTTTCAATGGCAAAAATCCCCTAATATACCTTTGAGCTTCTAAGCGCCTCAAGACTCTGAGCATTACAAAATACTAAAAATAATCCCTTGGTGGGAGATATCCATTCAAATGTCATGCTAGAAGTGTTCTGATTGTGAATCATCTAGGGCACTGGTTCCCAAACGGTGGGTCATGACCCTATTTTGGGTACCGGAACCATTCTGCGGGGGTCACGAAGCCGAAAGGCCTGTGAAGTTGAACCATAAAAGTTACGCTAAGACAGCTTTGATGCAGTCCTCGGCTAACAACATAACTTTTTGGTGCGCCTTGTCGGCAACGAAGCCCAGAATTGAGAAATTGGTGAAGAAAGGGGAATAAATACATGTGCGCTCTCAGTCTGTTTTAATTGCGAGTTGCGACGCTCCAATGCCAAATGGAAGTGTGTAAACAGGTGCAACCAACAAATTGGGAAACAACATTTTTTTATAAATCAGTATACGTTTTTAAGGATGAGGTAATGGCCTCCTCTGACTGTTGAAATGGGGTAATTGTGTCGGGAGGGCTGGGAACCACTGATCTAGGCAGCCACATACATACGCATTGACCAGCGTAACAATGTAGCAACTAGCATACGTTTTCATAGAAGCCTGGCCTGAAACTTTTTTACATTTTCGGAACGTCACTTAAAGGCGAATAATCACATTGTATTTGTTAGTAACAAATCCTTAGGCTTACGCTATGGTATAAAAATGATTTAATTTAAATTTAAGAAGTAAATATAATTATTCACAAATTCAAAGTTGTAAGTTTGGAAAAAATAAAAAGCAAGTACCTAGTGTACTTCGTGAAGGTCACTGACAACGTTGTCCTTCCCTACGTCCTATATGTAATTAAGTTATAGTGCCAGAATTGAAGCATGAAGTGCGCCAAGACGCGTGACAACGTCCCTGTTTGGTCAATGAACAAAAACTCGCCGACACTAAACAGGCCGTCAGTGGCGTGACCACAGGTTGGGCTTCTGATTTAGATTGCCAGTTTTGTATGGTTTGTCGATTTTGTTTATTTGGGGATAATAAAAACACATGGGCCGGGAAAAAAAAAAACATGGGTTACCGAGGGCGCGCTAGCTCATCTGCCCGAGACCCGAAGTTGAGGGCGGAAAATTCCAGTACGGACCGAGGTCCAAAACAATTATTTCGGCCCAAGTGTGGTATGAAATTCACCTTTGCCGAGATATCCTTTTAACGTTAACACGTGAGGGTAGTATAACATTTCAGCTTAATGCGATTTGATCTGGGAAAACACTTCTGCCCCGGGCCGAAATATTTTCCCAAACTCGTGCAAATAGTATTAAGAGTGACACAAATCCTTAAGAGTAAAAGTAAAGAGTGTAAGTAAAAAGAATGAGCAAATATAATCAGAGTGAAAAACAAAAGTGTGATGACAAGAGTAAAATAACAAGAGTGAGAAGAACAAGAGTAAATAAAAACAAACGTAAAATAACAAGAGTGAAAATAAACAGTGAAAAAGCGGCATATGGTAAATTTCATACCACACTTGGGCAATAATAATTATTTGGGACCTCGGTCCGTGCTCGATAATTCCGCCCTCGACCATCAGTTTCTTCTCTCGCTCCCGCTCCCGCTCCCGCTCCCGCTCCCGCTCCCGCTCCCGCTCCCGCTCCCGCTCCCGCTCCCGCTCCCGCTCCCAGTAGCTCAGCAAAACCTAGCCGGCCGCGCGACATCACATCAACCGCCTCCCGCCCCGCTACCCGCCTCCCGCTCCCGCTGCCCGCTTCCCGCCTCCCCGCTCCCCGCTCCCGCCTCCCGGCTCCCGCTTCCCTCCGACTACCCCGCTCCGCCATCGCTCCCGGGCTCCCCGCTCCGCGCATCCCGCTCTCCGGCCTCCAGCTGGCTCCCGCCATCGTACCGCCTCCCACCTCCCCCGAGCATCCCGCTCGACCGCTTCCGCTCCCCTCTCTCTCCGCTTGCTCTCTCTCATTCTCTTCTCTCTTCTCTCTCTGCTTCTCTTCTTTCTCTACTCTCCTCCTCTCTCATCTCTCTCCTCTCTCTCTCTCTCTCTCTCTCTCTCGCTCTCTCTCTCTCTCGCACTAGCCGATCCATGCGGTAAGTCGTCCAAGGTGGTTTAACCACAGACTATACTATTGTTCGTATTGAATATAAGCGGGAGGGTGCCTGTGTGCATTAATGCACACCTTGTTTCTTTGTCTGGAAGGGACGGCTCGCATTTATATCGCGATTGTTGCGTCATGCGCAATGTCCTACGGAACAATGAACAGTAGCCGCCTCTCGTTGAAGCATTTCTTCTGAATAAGCCGGGTTGCTCAATTGGCATGTGCTAATTAAAATCGTCATGCTCCTACTGTTCACGTGTACAGAGTGCGCCTCGGTGTTATATCTCCTGCTACCTGCCAATGGTAGAGTACTGGACAGAGGTAGTAAACCTGTCCCGTCTGGCCGCGGCTATCAGCTTGTAAGATTGTCCACGAGCAGTGTCCCTCTGCTCGCTATCTCGACACCGGTCAACCAACAGGTGTCCATCTATGCTCACGGACCCGCCCACCGCGCTACACGACTGGCTCGTTACGCTCCCGGCGTTACACCACACCAACTGCTGCTCCCTTATCTCCTCCCGGACAATAACCATCTCGGTCGGCGATAGCTCAGCCGGTTAACCAGCGTTCCGGCGGCCGGCCAAACGGACCTGTTCCGAGGAGCCCTCAGATACGGTCGGCGGCAGAAGGGAGGCCTCGTCCCGGCCGACTGAGCTGGACCTGTTCTGAAGAGCGCCTCAGATGCTGTCGGCTGGCCAGAGTGGCGCCTCGTCCGGCCCCGACTGAGCTCGGACTGTTCCATAGGAAGGGCGCCTCAGATGCTGTCGGCGACAGAGGGGCGGCCTCGTCCGGCCCGACTGAGCTGGACCTGTTACCTAGAGCGCCTCAGATGCTGTCGGCCGAGCAGAGGGGCGCCTCGTCCGGCCCGACGAGCTGAACCTGTTCCCTAGGAGCGCCTACAGATGCTTGCTCCGGCGAGGCAGAGGGCGGGCCCTCTCCGGCCCGACCTGTAGCATGGACCTGTCCTAGGAGCGCCTCAGTCCTGTCGGCGGACCAGAGGGCCGCCTCGTCCGCCCGACTGAGCTGGACCTGTTCTGAAGGAGCGCCTCCAGATTGGCTGTCCGGCGAGCAAGAGGGCGCCTCTCCGGCCCCGGACTGAAGCGTGACCGTTCCTAGGAGCGCCTCAGATGCTGTGGTCGGCGAGCAGAGGGGCGCCTCGTACCGGCCCGGAACTGAGCTGGACCTGTATGTCCTAGGAGCGCCTCAGATGTGATCGGCGAGCAGAGCGCCTCGTTCCGGGCACCGACTGGAAGTGGAACCCTTTGTGACCACAGCCCAGCAGCACCAGCAGATCCACCAAACTACATCGCCGCACAAAGCAGAAGCTGCGCCAGCCTATTCAAGCACAAATACAGCTTAGGGAATCAGACTGACTTTTTGTCGCCCCGGCCCAGCGACGACCTATAGCCTACCTCATAATCGCTCCAGCCACGGCCCCCTGCCCACCACTTCGGTCGCCTCCAGCCCAGCGATAAATGGCCCACTATTCATCGCGCCTCGCTGAATAAAGTACTGTGCAGCCGTGACAGGAAGGTATGCCGCCAATGTTGTGCAACCCGCCCTGAACGGTCGGTTTATTATAACACTGCACCAGATATGCGCGCTACTTACAGGTCAGTCAAGGGCTCTCAATGAGCTCTTGACATGAAGTCGACAGCGACCCATGAAATGGACAGTGACCCATGTCACTCATATAGGCCACTTGTGGTCACGAAGTTATTCTGGCCAAGTGGAGCAGGAATTAACAGACGTTCAACTGCCTCTAACGCCCACCCCAATGGCAAATGACTGAACAAAACCGTTTTGTGTTCTTCTCTCCTTCTGCTGTCGATGCAAAGTGGGAAGTATGCGATCGAATGTGTTTGCCTTGGCTCATACATATCCAATGCTATAGCATTGAGACGCCCCGCCCCGTCTGGGCCTTTACGGAGCCATCGGATAAAGAAGAAGGAAATAGTGCGATCAAATGAACAATCCATTGACCTTAAGGTGCATAGTTCCACTCGACGAGCGAAGCGGCGTGGAGGCTGACGTCACAAGGGCAGACATCATTCCTCGAGGTGGCTCAATGACGTTACATTCCCGGCGCCAGGCGATGGCTAGCCACCACTCCCGGGGAAGTTAGAGAACGTCATATGTCCGGCAGTCGGCGACCGCCACTCCCATCCCTGGCCTAACGAAGTCGCCGTGGGGGTTCGTCGACCGTTGTGATAAAGGATTACAGAAGCGCCAGGACAAAGTAGCAAAAATCATTGTTGGTGTCAATTTAGTTGTGATTACACGTCAGATTCATTTTTGCAGTAGGAGATAAATCAATATAGCCATTCAGCGAAAAGCACATGCAACCACGTTAAAAAATACATTATCACGTAAACGCTCACCAACGAATCATCTCGAGCTCACAGCCCCGAATACGGGCCAGATCTGAGTACCGCATATCGGAGGTATATATCGCCATACGCACACACGGTCAGGAGGACCCATGCGCGTCAGGCGCTATTTTCTGCCGCGCAGATTAGAGGACGATGTCGTGGAACCAGCTCGGCAAGGGGGAGCTCGCAGTGATATCATGTCGGGACCCTCGGTAGGACAGATGAACGTTGCGAACCCTCTATAGGTCATCTTAGAAACTGGTCGGGAACTCTCTAAGACCAGAGGTACCTCTCGGCGGACCTTTCAGAGCCAGACCCACGTACCCTCTCGGCTGTTCAACTCGTATCGAGAGCGTCCCACCGCCAGTTACCTGTCGGGCACCCCTCGAGCAGGTCAGAGGACGCACCCTTACATTTATCTCTACGCAAATATCACAAAGCTAAGGCTCACACCTCGACATTCAGAGATGTCTAGCCGGATCAGGTGCGCGGATATACAAAGAAAAGCTCGTGCCTTCGCGGGCGCGTCGCCCTACGCGGTTACGCCATGAGGCGGACCCCGGCTCAGGGGAAGAGCGCGCACAGTTCCTAGTCCCCCGCTACATCCGCGCCACTTGAAGGCATTTCCAGCTTCAGCTATCCCAAGCCGCGAAAGTTGAAGCAGTGGTCTACTACCAACCATACGCTTCAGTTAGATCGAGCTCCATCTCGCGCTCTCCTCTCGTCAGCCTTACGCTGAAAGTGGTCTACGGATAAAAGAGCAACAGACGGAGCCGGTCGAGAGCTACGAGCTACGGTAATGCCGCCATTCCGTGCGTAGAGCCGTGAACATCGAACGCACCGCCAGTCCTCTCTAGGTGCCATCTGCACTCCCCTCCTTCTTCTTATCCTCTTCCTCACGCGCACCCATATGAGCGTGGAGCCCGGGAACCCTGGAATGAGCAAACGCTCGGTACCACCGCGCAATTCGTCGCCTATCAGACGCACCCTACACTCGCGGAATGCTACACGCGGTACCGCTCCGGTCCTGGGTGGAGCCCCCTACGCTGCCTTATAAATGCTCGTATTGAGACGGAGTCGACGGTTAAGGGAATAACAGTAATCGTAGTATTTGATTCAATGCGATGCCCAGCGCGCGTGGATCAACATAGCTACCATCCACCATGCTCGTCTCTCGACTCCGCATGCCTCCACGTGCGCGTTCTCCCTGTCACTCTAGCCAAGCGATCGACGGGAACGCGAACAGTGAGGGCATCGACAGGCACAGAGAGTCAACAAGACAATCTCAGCATCACAACAGCTGAGTTTCGGCTCAGCTCTCGCGATTGAAACGCACACCACCCTACTTCTCCTCTTATCCCCTCACCTAGCCCCACAGGCACATCGCTAAGCCAAGCGCTTCCCGGAGAGAAGACTAAAACAAGAGCTCTGCAAAACACTCAAGACGCTGGCGCTGGCGGCTGGGCCGGAATCGAGGCGCAGCGGCTAGCTTGGAATGCACCGGTACGGGGCCTCAGCTGCTTGGTTAGCTTATGTACTGGACACTCACCGTGCTTTGTCATGGCGAAACTATGCATTCAAAATGCGAGCATGTGGTACATCACTCAGCTATGCCAGTGGTGGTGCAGGGCGTTGTTTTCTATTTTTAATATAATTTTGCAACTGAAGACATCCGAGCACGCATTATTGGCATGGCCAAAAA
Organism: Semibalanus balanoides; assembly: GCA_014673585.1. Lineage (NCBI taxonomy): Eukaryota > Metazoa > Arthropoda > Thecostraca > Balanomorpha > Balanidae > Semibalanus > Semibalanus balanoides. Next base: position 21,539 of record VOPJ01013806.1, read on the forward strand.
AGTAGGTACACTACTAAAGTCAGGAATGTCTTGGGTCGGACAGAGCCAAACGCAGCGTATCCAGGGGCATCACCACATACCGAGAGTTGGGGAAATAGGCAATTCTGAAGTCGATTCTTCTCACGCAACGCTTATAAGCGTAATGTTAAAATTCCGACAATTTTAGGCGGCTTGGGGGGACTTGTTTGTCATGCTTGACTTGGGGTGACGTGTCGCCCAGTCCCCCCGCTTCAGCACCCATGAGCACATCCACCACACTTAGCGGGCTGAATGCATACCTAGCTTCGCCAAGATTAAGCATGACATGGTCCCGGTATGTCAGCCTTACTCGCAGCTCAGGCCCGTTACCAGGCCCGCGAGTCTTATAACTGCATAGCCAGGACCCGCTTCATGACTAACAAACTAAATAATCATAAAGCGACCAATTTAAACTTCCACGTCGGGGCATGATGCGCTGCTCCGAGCCGGGCCATAGGTTTTAAGGTTTAAATTAAATTGTCCTTTGTTGCGCAGGCTGAAGCGTGCACGCGATGCTGACCATTAACCAAGATCATGCACCTTCCTGTGTCAATGTCCGGCAATGCATTTCATTTTCGTCGCCAAGTTGTGTGAACGTTTTAGCCGTCTGCGGTCCATTTTGGGCTACAGACGATTACAGAGAAGTGCTCTCGGCTTCAAAGAAGAAACCCCGTAAAAGACGTGCGTGGGAAGTTTCGTGACTGATGCGAACACCATTAACGTGGTCATGTCGCTGCTGTTAACATTAGACAATCTACTAAACAAGGAAATGATTCCGTTAATGGGATGGGATCCTATCTTCTCGTACACAAACCAAATGGGCCCGGTATACGAGCAATAAGCATCCTTTCTCTGGGTTAAATAATCCCGAGTTTCACCTATTTGTTGTGAGACACGTAATCTCTGCAATTTCTGATATTGACTTGTGTGAAGTGTAAGCGAGCAGTGGCTTATAAATCCCCTTTCCGAAGCTTGTCTGAAAGCGATTCATAAGTCAGAACATACATATGCAATTTTTTCAGAGATGTAATATATGTTGCCTTTTGTTTGTTTATTTGCTTTTAATTCATTCGTATCACCAACAGAGAATGCCTTCCACTTACAGGTGAAGTTCAGATACAATATAAAATAGAACGTAAAAATTAAGGTGAGTTGCTAATTTGCTCAGTCGAGATAGCGTGTACATACACAAATAAAGTTAGCTCGCTAAGACACAATATCACAAGGTGGCTTACATACTTGCGATGACGATCGGCGTTTTAAAAGCACAGAATGTGTCATTAAAAACGCTCACATAGGTTTGTGCAGATTTACAAAAAGAACGTCACTTACTCGTGCCAGGGACGCAGAATCTAGCCCAAGCTGCACCAGTATTCAAACGCCAGCGCGAGGGTCACTGAACAGTCTGTTGCGCCCGGCTCTAGACGAAAGTAGGGGTATGCAAAAGACAAAAACTTGGGCCAAGAGTTCAGCGGTGAGTCCGATCTGTTTATCGACCCCGGGCGCATCTAATGCGGTTTCCTGGCAAAAGAGGAATTGTCGTGCCTGCGTTCGACGCGGGAACTGAGAGCAGCGGGAAGCCTTTGAAATGGTGCAGACCCAATTTTTCTGACCGACGGAGAGCGGTTACTGTTCAGATGAAGTGTGACTGAGGTGAGCCACGATGGAGGAATTTGCTTGACTGAACTCGGGTCTCTCCGCGCCCCGTGTGGTGGTGTTTTGGCCGCCCCCGTCCAGATCACCGCCAATCACCTTGTTTAACAACTTATTGCAAACGAAAATCACTAGCAAAGACCGACAACTGTGAGTGAGGCCCGGGTTGATGTGCATATTCAGAACTTTCGCCGTCTGACGTCACATATAATGAATTATACGCGTTTTGATGTGGAGTAACATACCATAGACGTGGCCTTTACGTGAAAATGGCGGCGAATGGCCGTCCAATATTAATTGCCAGAGGTTCAGCCAAGAGTTCTGCAATTTGTTGATATTGGACCATTCTGTGGAAACGGAACAAAAACGGGAACGGAAGCGGCAACGGAAAACGGAACGAGAAACCGCGAACGGAGAAACTGGACACGGAAACGGAAACGGAACGGAAATTCCCGGCGTACGCGGAAACGAAACGGAACGTAAACGGAACGGCGAAACGCAGAACGGAAACGGAACGAAACGAACACGGAAACGGAAACGGAAACGGCAACGGAAACACGGCGAATATCGGACATAACCTGGAAACCGGAACGGATTACCGAACGGAAACGGAACGGAACGAACGGAACGGAAACGGAAACGGAACGGTTAACGCGCAAACGGAACCGGACAGCCGGAACGGAAACGGAAACGGAATAACGGAACGGAAACGGAACGGGAAATCGAACGGAAACGAACGGGAGAACGGAACGAGGAACGGAACCGGAAAGAACGGAACTTCGAAGACCGGGAAAACGCAACGAAACGGAACGCGAAACGGAACGGAAGGAGCGGAAACGGAACGCGAACGAAACGGACACGGGACACGGAACGGGAAAACGTGACGGGAACCGGGAACAGGGAACGGGCGAGAAACAGAACGAAACCAGGTGCACGGAACGGGAACGGAACGGGAACGGAACGGGAACGGAACGGGAACGGAACGGGAAGGAAACGGAGTCGGAACGGAACGGGAACGGGAACGGGAACGGAACGGGAATGGAACGGGAACGGAACGGGAACGGAGCGGGATCGGAACGAGAACGGAACGATAACGGAACGGGAACGGAACGGACACGAAACGGAAACGGAAAAGACATTGTCTTTTATAAGTGTTAAAGGCATCTGAAAACTTGGGCATCTGCATTGAAAGGAAAATGCAAAAATTGGGATATTTGCTCGCCCATGCTTAAAATTACAATAATATCGTTTCTGGGACGGAGTAACATTGCAACAGGGTACAAGCAAACACGGAAGTTTTCTGTTCAAAATTAATAGTTACATTCGCCTGCAAGAGTATGCTCTTGTGTGCATAGGTGTGGGTGTGTGCGTGCATGTGGGAAAGCGTGCGTGCGTTCCAGTGCAGAATCGAAGGTCGGTGTTCCTCGGGTACCGGTGCTGAGTGGGTTAATGACGCAGCTGCAGCAGCGGTGGTCTTGACCGTTGGCCTGGTGTGACCACGTGGCCCTCTAGCGATAGGTGCAGGGCTCGAGCCGGGCGGCACCATACCGTACCGCCGCCACCGCCGCCGCCGCCGCCACCGCCGCCGCCCAGAACAGTTTCACTTTGTGCCGGCGCCCACGGGCAGCAGCCAGTGGTTCTCCAGCGTCAGCGCAGTGAGGTCCCGCCGAGCAGCAGACGGCAGAAGACGGCCCGAGGCAACTCCTCCTGCCAGGGTGCTCCTGCTTCTTCATCTCAGCGGCCGGCCCAGCTCGGCCTCTGCCTGTGCTGACCCATCCCGCCGTCATAGCTTAGCACTTCTACAGGTGAGATCTTAAGCATTTCGTTTTACCATTGTTTATATTGTATTGGAGGCGTGTGTTACCGTTCTCATGGAAATTTACATCTGTAGTTCTGCATAAACGCAATGTTTGTTTCCAATAAAATAGTGTAGTGTTAAGTTTATCGCTTTGTCCTCTGCTAACGGAAACAAATTTACCTAATCATCTAGACACGTTTTGGTAGGCATAATCGCACTTAAGAAACCTTTTTCACCAAATAATTAATAATAGATGACCACTAGTGGTGTCAATCGGTAACCAAAAATTTGGTAACCGAAAGAATTGTGTCACCGATTTGGTAACTGGTCGGTTAGGCTTAAACATTTTTGGACACTTTTCGGTCAGCCTTATCTTGAACAATTCATTTTTTCGTCCCATTTTTATGCATTCTTATTTCTATTCAGCAAATGGATGCTTAATTTGCTCAAAATGTAATCAATTAATATAAATACTGAATAAAACACATCATTATTATATCAAGATTGAAGATATTGCTTATAAGAAAAAGTAAGGTCCTTAAAATAAGTATTGTATGCATTATACAGCATACATATTACATACACCATCAACACCGATAATTTCCAAATCGGTCAGATTTTTGACATTTTTGGCTTCAATCAAAATCGGTCCATAATTGGTCAACCAAAATGCCTTCTGTTCGGTATTGGATTGGTATTGGTCAGGACATTTTGGGAAAATTACATCACTAGTGACCACTATACCACCGCAGCTAGCAACAGTTTAGCTGCTTTCCTTTTCAGGCAATACATCAGCAACCTCAATATAATATAACCGGCAACCACATATTATCATCGGCAACCTCAAGTTTATATTTTACAACCGTTCTTATAAGAGTGGTCTCACTGGTCCTCCTGACGGGTTTAGGTGCCTTTACACATTAAGCCGCGATATATTTCGCGTCCTGACAACTGCTGTCTCCGCTGAGAGAAGTTTATTCGGCCTGTGGTGTCATATTACACCGGAAACATGTATGACCGACACCATTAAACTTCCTCCAACTCTCTCTGAACTGATTGATGACTGGTTTCAAATCTCTAAGGTTCGGAACGGAAGAGGATATCGTCTCAGTTCCCTTTCCTAACCGAGAGTGAATGCAGCTCACTTTCTCTCCTGTTTACCTCTACACCAGAGCAGGGCATCGATCACAGATTCTTTGTGTGACCTCGCAGTGAGCTCACAGAGGAGATCGAAGTGGATTCTTCTGAGGAGCACACTTGTGCTTGAGTCCGCTTCAGCGGAATCGCTTCCGATTCCATGCCAAGCCAGCTGGGTCCGATTCCAATTCCGATTTCAATAGATATTTTACTAGAGGAATCGATTCCGAATCTGATTCCAGATCACCTAAAAAGCTTGATTCCGAATCCGATTCCATTGATTCCAATTTAATAACGTTGTGCATCAAATATGTACAATCATTCTAACGTTTTGTACAAAAGACACGAATAGCCATATTAAATATATTACAATACTGACCTGTACTGAAAATTGCGACAGTTCAAAATGTGAAAATCTATCGAATGGCTTAGAACGATATAATATCAAGACATACCTTCAACTATGGTACAATGGTACGTGGACATGACATTTTAAACTGCTATTTGGAATATGATACACAGGGGAAATCACTAGCATGAAAATATGATAATATTATAAAATGTACGGTAAAATATAAATAATGTTGCTGTAAGCAAAGATCATTGTATATCTCCAATATAATAAGAGGAATTATTCAGTACCTTTATTGACCCTCAATCTTAAACAAGTCATTCGATGTTTTCACGATGAAGTATTTTGCGCGAAATGTTTTAAAACATTTTGAAATATTTTAAAAAGCTTTAGTAGTAGCCGTCTTCACGATAGACTAATTTGCTAGAAATGTTTTAACCCTCGCCTTACGGTCCCGTAGGGCAAGGGTTCAAACATTTTTTTCCGCAAATTAGTCCATCGTGAAAGGGGCTACTACTAAAACATTTTAAAACATTTCGCACAAAATAATCCATCGTGAAAACGGCTATTATTTATCTTTGTTTTAGTTTGCCATGCTAAAAGTATCAATTTTCCATCGGTAAAGCTTAATTACTGGTCGGAGTGATTTTTTAGAAGATAAAACGGAATCGCTTGAAATAGCTACTGATTCCAATTCCGATGCCACCATTTTCTTAACATGATTGATCCCACCTGATTCCGATTCCACCAAGATGTCAAAAGAATCAAATCCTATTCCGATTCAAGTACAAACGGAATCTATTCGAAATCGGATTCAATTCCACTGGAATCAAGCACAATTATGCCGAGGAGGAGGCAACAGACGCTGATAGTACACCTTTTTGCACCCGGATTTGACCATTCAGCATAACTGTTTGAGCGATAATTTCAACAATCATCATGCGACAAAGCAGATCGGCTGCTGGCGCCGGAATTTAACAGATGAGCAAAACTATTTGAACACAAGTCACTAGATTGCTCATTCTTCAAAACTGTTCGGTAATTCAACATGATTTTGATTATGGTCGAAAAATTTCGTCACTTCGCTGTTATACGAGTGTAGCTTTTGTGCGTTGACGGAAATAGATGGGCGATCAAGATATCTGCTCGTCCGTCTCCATAACTGTCACTGCGATTCATTTTACCCAATGCCGATCTGTTTTGGAGATTATTGAAAGTTTTGCTCAATGACGAGTTTTAATGGAATGCCGAGTAATAGTTATGGTGAATAGTGAATGTTTATGGTGAAACGGCAAAAAGTGGTGCCATCTATATGCAGAGTGTTAAAAACAGTTTTGCCCATTGGTCAAATGGGATCGCAAAAAGGTGTATTATATACGGTCACGAAAAGGAAGATTGAGCTTCATCCGCTATTGAACTCCACAGTTTGTTACCAGTCCTCAAATCATATAGAGAACTGAAAAGATATTTTAAGATGCGCAATGCGCATGATAAGAACGAATGACCTGATAAATTATAATGTTGCCTGTTGCAATGACTCCTGCCGTCTCTGTGTGTTGCCATTCTCAGTCTGGTGTTACCTACGGCAGCGATCAGCTGTCAGCGCGTGGTAACCGCTGGTACAGCTGTGGTAATTATATAACCAGTAAGACGCCTTAAAGAGAATAGTTTACCTTGAAAAAAATGAGAAAAAGCTCAGAAATGATGAAGAGAAGCAAGAAATTAAGTTATCATATTACTAGTAAGTCAAAGAAACCTATATTTACGCAGAAAAAAACAAATTAAAATGTCAATTTATTTTGGTGATATTTCCATATTTTTTTTCCTCTAAGTAATGCAAAACTTCAGCTTGCTTAGAAGCACGTATGTTCATCAAACGTCATCGATTGGAGGGATCGTGGCGCATACCAAGACAAGCTCTTGCCTAATAACTTGTGAAGATGAGGGAGAATGCACGCTTTTAGAACCACGGAGATTAATTCGAAGTCAAATCACGTGCTTATTCATTTATTTATTGGCGGCCAAGTTACATAAAAGAATAAAACAAACGGCAAAGAATACAAATATTCTTTGCCGTTATTTGTGTTTATCCAATAAGAAGTTTTCCGTGGTTCCTATGGACGTTGAAAAGTGTGTTAAATATTTTCATCTTAGCCTTACCATGTATTCATTTACGGACAAATTATCAGTGTATTATTTTGGCATTAATCAGGTGCAGTGAAAACGAGAAAGTTATTCCTGAAACCCATGCACTCAAGGAAGCAAGCAAGAGGGAGACTGATTTCGGCCCATCTATATGAAGACTAGGTACGTCTGAATTAATTCGTGAGAATGTTGGCTGAGAATAACGTTTTATAGACGATTTTAAGCATCAAAATCCACGATGAATCCTCACATAGTTTATTCTTTGCAATTCCAGGGAATGAGGTACTGAAACATTATTGTTTTTGTCCAGTCCAGCACTAAGCATTTTCATCAAACACTTTTTCAAAGTTCTTACCGTCATCTCTTTACGTCATAATTCATTGGTTCCACATCAGCCCAAAATCATACCAATCAGCGGATTGGAGAGTTACCGGGTATACCCGGTCCCGGACTTTTAGGACTGAAATTTAAATAATTAAGAGGTTTCTTTGGAAAATGTTGACAAGCGTCACAAGTCATTTTCGAGCATTGCCAGCCACAACTTGGCTATCTCAACTCAGAACCCTATGTTAAAGGTTTGAACTATTCCCTTTAAGCGGCGAAAGGACGGGAGCGCAGATCCTCGAATAAATTTCCGCTGTCAATTTATCCACCGGCCAAACGTAGGTTCGTTTTGTGCAAAGCAGTGTTTTTAATTGTTTTCGCTAGGTGTGTTTTGTCGTCGCAAATATATCCGAAACTTAAAGCGATACTTTGAACTAATTTAGTTTTTTGCAGCGTTATTTTTAATTTGCAATTACTAAGTTTTCATGTTTGTAGGCAAAAAAACAATTGGGTGGGTATTAGATTGGATTTTGATTGCGCTTTACAGCTGCCCATCATTTTGTATCGGTTTAGCCACCCTTTGGATTTGAAGCTACGGCGGTTAATTGAAGGAAAATATTATATAAAATCGCCAATGTCAATTTTACAGATGGATTTTACAGCGAAAATACTGCATTAAAAACCTAAATTTGTGCATGATTTAGGAGACGGTACATTGGGCGTACACATTGGTGTTTTGTTTCATCGCTCACTCCCATAGGTGCTGAGATATTTAAATTGTGAGATCGTTCATAAAACTATGAATTTGCCGCTCGTATAGCAGTAACTTTTGAACGTGCCACGCGGCCCCGCTGATCAACACATAGTGCATCCAACTCGGGCGGATCGTTTCTCTACGCAACTGTGTTTTGCCCGTTTCTTTGCGACTTTTGGTTGACGAGATATAGTCCGGTATTGCACCGATATTTGTAGGTAATTTTCGTGGACGAAACAGGGGGTGCACGGTTGCGCCACGGTGCAGTGTCGACCCAGAGTTTGACCTGTACAACATTGCAGATCTGGCTTGTGGTTCTCCAGCCTCACCACCAAATTGATTTAGCTTAACAGGTCCAGCCGTTTCTCAGCTACCAGCAGGATTAATACTTTCTGACACCCAGACGCGGCACTTGTCTCGCGCCTATGCTGACCCATCACGTGAACAAAAAAACATGTCAATAATCATAATGTCATTGCATGGGGCTATCAGATGGCGAGACCAGCTTTCAATCGGATGCGGATTTCAAAAGGATATAAGCTTCTGACCAGCGTCGCGGTCTGGCCGGGTCGGGTCGGCCGCATATATGTGAGAAAAATCCGGTATCCATCCGGTATGAGGACTCGCTTCGCGCTTCGCTCGTAATTACCAGTTAAGAGCTTAAACGGCGAAAGCATGCATTTGAATTATTTTTCGCTGCTGTTGTTTTTGCCGTCGCAAATAGATCCGAACTAAATCGATACTTTAAACTAAATAGGTCTTTGATGCGTTATTTTTTTTAATTTGCATTATAAGCCTTCATGTTGTAGGCAAAAATTCATTTTGGTGGGTATTAGATGGATTTGATTGCGCTTTTACAGCCGGCTTTTCCATTTTTATCGTCTAGCACCCTTTTGGTTTTGAAGCTACGGCGGTGCAATAAAGGAAAATGATAAAATCGTCAATAAAAAATATTACTGACAGATTTTTAAACACTGAAATACTGGCATGGCAAACATAAATTTTTTGAATGCATTTTTTAAGAGACGGTTACATTGGTCTTACAGAGTTGGTGTTTGTTTTCATCGCTTTAAACGTCCCATAGGTCTGAGGCACTGATTTAACACTTGTGAAGACCGTCATTATAAACTATTGATTTGCGCTTATATAGGCCAGTAACTTTGCACGTCCACGCGCCGCTGATCGACACATAGTGCATACGCCGGGCGGGATTCGTTTCTCTACGCGTCTGTGTTTGACCCGTAACTTTACGACTTTGGTGCCGAGTCACTAGTACAAGCCGTCCCTGGTAATCTGCCAACGATGTTTTCGCATGCAATTTTCGTGGACGGAACAGGGGTGCACGTGCGCACGTGCATTGTGACCAGAGTTTGACCTGTTGCACATTGCCAGTTGGTGTGGTTTCCACCACCACACCAAATTGTCAGCTTTTAAAATAGGTCAAAAGCCGTTTCTCAGCTACAGCAGATAATACTTTCTTCCTTTTTTTATGACACCCCTGACGCGGCACAGTGTCACGCGCCCATGCTTGACCCCATCACATGAGAAAAAAACATGTTAATAATCATTAATGTCATTGAATGGGGCTAATTTCAGATGGCGAAAAACCGCTTGTCAATCGGATGCGGGATTCAAAAGATATAAGCTTCTGACCAGCGTCGCGGCCGGGTCGGGCCCGGCCGGGCCGGGCCGGGTCGGCCGCTTATATGTGAGAAAAATATGATATTCAATGAGGACTCGCTCTGCGCTTCGCGCTCGCTCGTAATAAGTGCAATTATAAAACACAATATTCATGCAAACTTTGTATTATTTGTTACCTTGATTAGCAATTGCAAAGAAATTACTACCGATTCGTTTTATATTTATATTGTACTTATTTTTGCATTCGTTATCGTTCGTAGTCTGCAAAGCATAAGCAGATATGGAGATAAGAAAATCAGGAGGCTCTAGCATAAAAAATGATTGCGAATATTCGTAAGCAAGTATGTTTGTATGAAATGCTTTACATTACCAATATTTTTAGACAAATCTCTCCCAGTTCAAAACGTTGCTTGCACAACGCCGCTTACAATCAGTTTGCATGACTGCAAAAGTAAGTATTCTCCACACTCTACAGTCTGCGTACGCACACTCCATCAAACAACAATTTTCGTATATGCGGAACATCACACCTCCTTGTTTGCTCCGCCACAACGATTTATCTTTACGACACTGGCCCCAACATTTCTGACGTCAACGCTCTAAACCTTTGAATAAACCGCTGTCACCGACAACTGCCAACTGATATTTTTGGGAAGGATAACATATGGCCGACGCACAGGTCATTCGAACCAGTTAAGTCATACGAAACTCAGAATGAAGGGTTGGAATAGCTGAATAGCAAAGCTGAAGTTCTACCGAAGGATTTACATTGGCAGATATGCTGAAGATTTCGGGTAACTTCGCCTGAATTGTATTAAAATTCCCTTTGGCTACTTAACATGCAGCTTGAAGCCAGCTTGCCGTTCTGTTGATCGAAATCGACGCGTTTTACTGTTCCCTTCCCGTTTAAATGGAAATGAGCCTACGTGTTAAACCAGACTTGTGCATAATTTCAGGTCAGCTTCGCACCCCTTCGCACACCAGCCGTTGTAACTCACGCGTGCTTTCTTATCATATTCTTCGGTCAGTAGACAGTGACTGGAATGAGCTGGACGAGTCAACTGGAGATGCATGTGAATGGTACGACGACCTGTGTTTCTTAGGTGATTAACAACAACGTGACTATGGGAGATGTCCCAAGTCTGATAATCTGTAACGGTGTGCACTGTAACAACGAGTTAATGTCAGCAATGCAATGGCAATACGGATGAAATGTGTTGAACTGCTGCACATTCTCCCAAGCATCAGCGTTTCTTTGTCTGGCTAGAGTATGTCTGGGCATACGAAAATGCTTACTTGCTAAGGCGTGGGTCGCTCAGTGGCAGGGGCGTCGCCACGAACCGAGAGCTGGGGGACGTAGGCATTCTGAAGTCGATTTTTTATGCAACACCCATTGGCGTAATGTTAAAATCCAAAATTTTAGAAGGGGACGCGGCCCTGTTTGCCGTGGTTGGGGGGACGCGTCTCCCCGTCCCCCCGCTTTCGTCGCCCACGCTCAGTGATTTTCCTTCTGCGCTCTGCCCTCCGTTGCAAAACTTGCCAATATTATCCTGTGCCAATATCGACTAATATTTTAAATATCTAAAGTGCTAAAAAATAGAAAGAGAGCAAGAGCAAGAGCAAGAGCAAGAGCAATAGGCAAGAGCAAGAGCAAGAGCAAGAGCAAGAGCAAGAGCGAGAGCGAGAGCGAGAGCGAGAGCGAGAAGCGAGAAGCGAGAAGCGAGAAGCGAGAAGCGAGAAGCGAGAAGCGAGAGCGAGAGCGAGAGCAAGAGCGAGAGCGAGAGCGAGAGCAGAGGCGAATGAGCGAGGAGCGAGATCGAGAGCATGAGAGCGAGGAGCGAGGAGGAGAGAGAGAGAGAGAGAGAGAGAGAGAGAGAGAGAGAGGGGCTGTCGGGTCGCTCTGCACCTATATGCCGGATGTTTACCAAGAGCGATCGTCACCGAAAAAACATTTTCTAACTTCGTTGTACCATTTTTACATTTTTGTATATACAAAATATTCAAAGCATGTGATAGAAATGCCACTGATGGGTAACACCAGCGTGAGGGTTAAACTGCAATTATTATACTTTCTTTTTGTCACTGAACCATCGCACCAAAAATGCGCACAACAATACTTCATCGAGACTTTCAGTGACTCTGTATAGGTACTTCCAAGTTGCAACACACGCTCTCGCAAAACGCTGCCCCAGCCCCCGCCGCGGTCCACAAGCCCCTCGTCAGGCTGCCTACCACATCCTGTCTCCTCTTACCGCGTCTTCTCTCTTGTCTCCGGGCCGTCAACTCATCGAGAGCAGCAGCTCGTTTGAGTCAGCTGCTCGCCAGATTGTCAGCAGCCGCCAGCTGACGCCGCTCGGAAAGCGGCGGCGAAAGCGATAGGCCGTGACTGTCGGCCGCGGTTCGGCGTGCGCCCGGGTGGCGTGTGTCCTGAGCACACCCGGCGGCGGGGTGCGATATCAGGTGCCGAATCGCAGCCGCAGCGCGTGTCACAAGTCCCCACTCTAATCGCCGGCCGACGCTCAGTATGGAAAGCTAATCTGCTCTCCGCATGACCCACGAGCGAGAGGCAGAAGTGATTTCGTGCTCTCTGTACGACACATGTCGCCATGGACCCCCATCGCGGCCACCATCGCGGCCACCATCGCGGCCGGATAGTGCGGCAGGTGTTATTGCAGTCTCTGGTGATAGCTGCAGAACTGCGTCGCAGTCTCCGATGATGAAACAGAGGGACTGCGGGACGCCGATAGAGCTGTGTCGGACCCCAGGGAGGCCGATAGAGCTGTGTATGGAGCGCTGCGGGAGGCAGGCAGGACTGTGTGTGTGTCGGATCTCTGCTGGCTGGGAGATAGGCAGAGCTGTGTGTAGTGTGCCACAGGGACTGCGTGCGCCCGTGTACCAGAGAGGCACAAAGCACGAGCGTCTCGGAGCAGCGCAACCGTAATGTCATAACCGAACCTGACCTAACCTTTATGGAGATTGGGTCGATACGCGGCCTCCGGCTTCACGAGGGGTTGAGTATGGTGCCTCCTTTGCGGCCTTCGGCTCCTCGGAAAATGACACCATTTTCCTTTCGTTGATAAATCGTTTCCGGGGATTGTCTTCCCCCGGTGCGCTACTCCGCAGCACGACTCATCATAGAGTTGCGTGTTTTTTGTTTTTTGGGGGGCCGTGTACCAGGAAAGGGATATAGAGATGCATTACGCCGGACCGCAGAGGGCGTTACCAGGACGACCGCAGAGGGCGTACAGGACTAAGAGTGTTCCGGTATACCAGGGAGGCACAGAGCTGTGAGCATCGAACCATGGAGGGCGGACAGGACTGAGGGTAGTGGCGTGGGCCTATATCATTATCTCGCGGGTGTGCCTCACTAACCGTCCAGCACGTCTAGCGCTGTGACGCCCGTCTCTTTCCTACGGCCGGCGAAATGGAAAGCGTTCGTTCGGGCCCGCTCTCCGTCTCCGGGCGGCGCACGCACCGCAAGAGCGGAGGTGATTGGTGCACTCAGCGCCGTAATACGGGCCAGGGATCGTGACTCTCACCTCCATCAGGAGGGAGTCCGCTTGTTGTGCCGCAGGGAGTGGCCCCGGGTCATATTTATCCCAAGATATACCTACTTTACAGGCAAGCTTCTCATTCGCTTCTCCATTTCATACTTTCACGATAAGATTACGCAAGATAGATGTGAAAATGAGAATTCCTTATGAAGTAGCAACACCAAATTACACTGGTTGAATTGAGCATAGTGCTTTACCATTATTAGTCGCTAGCTCTGATCTCCTCTAACAGCTGATATTATTATCCCTGTAATCGTTTTTAGTGATTTATTCCCGCTGAGACACGAAGTCCACTCACTAATAAGCATGTTTGCTCACTAATGGCTGTGGTTGCTCTTAGTGACAGTTGTGTTCTGTGTTACAGAATGATGAATCTGTTGCGGCCAGCGCTCGTGCTGGCGATTGTTGTCTGCGTCTCCGGAGAGAAGCTGGAAGGTGAGTTCAATGACAAGGAATGAGTGCTAAGCCCTCCGCTGAGCTCAAACACGGTCTTTGTACCACCTTTGTGATGGGTTTTAAGCAGCACCCCTTACACTGTCAGATATCAATTGATCACTGCTAAGATCGATTGCCGTGTTGATCTTTACCAACAAATTGCTTTGTTCCTGATATCGAGCTTTCGAGATTCATGCATACCTGATATCATAACCATTGTTTTAGCCGAATGGTTTTCGTTTGTACTCTGACTAACATGTCTTTAAGTCATGTCAGTACAAGTAACAATTAAATTGTTCGTGAAGCATCAAAGACTGGATTAGAAGATCAGCATATCTAGCAGACAAAGATTTACGAGTGATTCAGTGGATTCACTGACATTGACATTGAAGCTCGCCGATGCGTCATTCGGTAATGCCATAACCTGTCACGGGGCCAATGTTCCCGTCTCGCGAGCCACAATCACACAGACCTGTTTCTTCCCAGCACACCTGACATCACGTCTGATCACGTAACATTCTTACGTCAAACGCGGCTGGCATCCGTGTTCCATTCAGCTGTCCCGGCACGGCATCCGGGGGGCGTGCCCTCCGCTGACCGCACAGACTGACTGTGGTCACGGGATGGGCGTGGTGGACCGTGGTGGGACGTACCGCGCTGTGACACACCCCTTACTACGCCGAACCACGCCGTACCAGGCCGTACCAGGCCGTACCAGGCCTTACCAGGCCGAACCATGCCGTACCAGACCCCGTACCACGCCCCGTACCAGGCCGTACCAGACCCCGTACCACGCCCCGTACCAGGCCGTACCACGCCCCGTACCAAGCCGTACCACCCTGACAGCCTGTCTATCGTATGTATGTACAGTCGAGACCATATGTTCTGTCTACTTCATAGACACCGCCTCTGTGCTCGTGTCTGTCGAGTGCTGCATCGCAGGAATTCCAACGCAATCACTATCAGCCCTGCGCCCCCGATCAGGGGCGAGGCATGGCAATGTTTCATTCGATAGAACTGCGTGCAGCACCGGCGACAGACAGGCACCGATGGACAATGCTGACATTGAATTAAACGGGTGGGCGCTTAAGCAGAGGCTTTTAAGAATGACTGTTCCAAACTAGTATGGTAGAGCGAAAACAAACATCGCCCCAGAGAAATGAAGCGGTTTATACGCATTCGCAAGTCGTGACGGTCATTTGACTATAATCGCTGATCGGCCGGGCGTAGAACAACTGACTGCGTGAGTGTAGAGAAGGGCCATAGAGCACAACAAATAAGACTCTTTCCGTTAAATGAAGTTGAATACTAGGGCGAGTGAGAGGCCACGAAGGATCAGGACTTAATTTTTTAGTCATTTGTTAAGAGGTTATTAAAGCTAGTTATGAAGCTAACGCTGCTTCGAATTGTGTGTAGATGATCGTGCATTACTTTCATAATTTTCAGTAACTTACCTGGAAGCAGAAAAAGAGTAAAGAACTTTTTGCGGCTCTTGTTTTATTTAATGCAGTTATATTAAATTCAAAATGAATGAGAAATACAACTAAATATGACAAGCGAAGCAGATACCGTATTATGACGTGCATTTGAAACGTAGTAAACGCTGGAAAGACATCAACTCGGCGTATATAAGAAATGTTTGTGTCAGCAAGTGCCCGTGATGAACGGAGTAACTGTGTGATGCTCGTATTTCTTGACTAACTTTCTCTGGAGATTCTCCAATAAGTGTAGCCTTTATATTTTCGAAATAAATAAAGCAAAATCCTTCTTTCAGCGTGATGTATCTCACATAGCTGAGTTCTCAGCCGTTTTCCGATAAATTGAGGAACAACTTACGGCCTATGGCATGTAGCATTACGTCGTCAGTTGTTTTCGCCCGTGACGTAGGACTTGGGATGCGTATTCCAATAGTGCACTGAATGGACTGCTACTAGCCGTTTTCACGAAAGATTTCTTCTCCGCCGCACATCGTCACCGGGTGGTGTCGATGAAGTGGACAGAACGTTTGGTCTACACCGTACACACCCCACTCAGCCAGCCAGCGTGACAGACATAGTGCGCAGTGCAGTACACCGCTGCAGATTAATATCTCCCTCTCCTCTCTCATCTCTGCCCTGGAGCGCGGGGTGCGCCGGCCGATGCCGATCTGCGTTCCGCGTCAGATTTGCCGCATACCGGCTCTGCCAACAGCGGCTGCTGGCGCTGTGTGGGGTCGCGCGTGCAGCTGGCGGGTGTTGACAGCTGTGGACTTGTGACGCACCGAGCCGTGGTTAATTCCCCCGTCACCCGTGCCGACAAAAAACTGACTCTGGCGCCCCGGCGTGGGTTTTCCTGGTTAATCTTGATGGACATATGTGGATGGTTTCCGAGGAAGGCGTGACATTGGCTCGGCAAAACACAGCCTGGAAAGATCTGAGCTATTAGCGGCGACAGTCTTGTCAGACTATGAAAACCGGCAACACCGCAGTATCCGCGAGGCACAGGTAACGAGCCAGGAAGTATATATCCCAGGTGCACGACATATTCTGGCACGCCCTGGCATGGCTTTTGACCAGGCTTAGGCGTTCTCAGGCATGTCCGAGCAGGAACAATGCCGAGCTCGCTGCCACCACGGGGATTGTGTTTGATTGGTTCCAGGGAGGTAATCCCTCGTCCCGGGGTGGGGACGTATTTCTAGTTGTGCATTATGTATACAGAGCAGTTCCTTTGTAATGCTGCGGACATTCTCATGTCAAGATGATATCGTGACTCCAGCATGAGGATTAATGGCACACTGTATATGAAATGCGACGTTTAGCAGTCGTCTACA
Organism: Semibalanus balanoides; assembly: GCA_014673585.1. Classification (NCBI taxonomy): domain Eukaryota; kingdom Metazoa; phylum Arthropoda; class Thecostraca; order Balanomorpha; family Balanidae; genus Semibalanus; species Semibalanus balanoides. Next base: position 38,159 of record VOPJ01013806.1, read on the forward strand.
TTCCTTTGTATAAGGATACAAAGAGATCACATATACGGTCATATACCTTCAAGATAAATATTAGGTAAATGGTGTAATTCATACACTGATGACAGTAATTTTGAGAAGTTAAAATAATATTGAAAACAATGCTGTCTAGCAACCTTAAGTCATAGTGCTATAACATCAAAAATATCCTGCAAACCAAAGCAAGTATCAAAGCTAATGCAGTAAAAGCAGCAATTACCAAACGAGAGCTCCCAACAAGCACAAAATATTGAAATGATAAAATATATAATTTGTCCAACAGTTTCTTTTTTGTTGCGGTGAATGAATGCATTTGATCCAAAATCGAAATGTGGCAATCCCTATCACCAATCCTTTTTGTTCCTGAGGAATTCGGTGTTTGCTGAATACCGTCGCCTCTCCTCATTTGCAAGTGCTTGCCGGAATTCTTTCTGGATGGGTCTGGAATAAATTGAGTTGTTTTTTCTTGAATAGCGCACGGCGCTCGGGTAAACATGTGGATTATATGGTGTGCTATGCCAAGCCCGTAAACAGAGCGCGTCTTGGGTGACTGTTGGCGGGGACTCGCCGGGCGGAATGTGTTTGTGTGGATGGCTCCGGAGCCGCGCCGAGCTCTGTTTGCGTGCACACTGCACAGTGAGCTTCGGAGTTGTGATGTCGGCGCGCAGCCAAAGCCACCGCGCTGCAAGAGGTTACAGCCTGATCAGTACCCAGCAGAGTATGCGTGTCTGCAATTTCCCCTGCTTCTTGACGTTTCCTATTAATGATTGCTATTTACAAGAGTCGCAACAGGAAAGGTCATGTGGCGCCAGTGGCTTTTCTTTCGTGCAACCTTATATTTCGGGCAACAATACTTCCTTGTTTTGAGTGGAATCGGGACTCAGGAAGAAACTGAGCCATGCGACTGCGATATTAGGGCTTCAGGCACGTAGCCAGGATTTGTATCAGGGAGGGCCACGTAGGTCGTATAATACAATTTCGCTCATCAGCCATATGATGTTGACCAGGGGGCGGGGTAGGGTCGGGTCGTCAGAAAATCTTATTCTCTCTAGTGTAAATTTGCTTTGCTCAGGAGGGCATGGCCCCCGTCCCCCCTTGGCTACGTTCCCGTCGGGCTCGTCGACACTTCTCATGCTAACAACAATACACTTAGTCTACTTGTTAATGTTCACCTGGTGGGGATGGCCTGAGGTTTGCGGAAGCGGTAGCTCACGGTCATAAAAATCAATGAGCGTGAAGGAGCGTAGCGATTAATTATTTACGGAACGTAATGCTTGCAACACCATATTCTGTCGGTGAACAGGTATTACGCAATCGGATGGCAGGGAATCAGAGCCGACGCTACAAGCTCTGCTGAGCCCTGATACCTGAAAACTATCCAAACAAAATGTTCGGATTATAATACCAGCAAAACGTCTATATTGGGCTGTAAGCTGAGTGGCCGGTTCTTAACCCGCGCCTCGCGTGGTCTCCAGTCAAACGCTGGTGGTACATTTTCCTCCCTCGTATCTTCCTAGAAATAATCGCTGTGAAACGCGTAAGGCGGCAATCAAAAGGTCTGAGCGATCTGAATCTAACGAATGATTAAAATTTCGTTTTCAAGATCATGGGTCAGGTCACGAATCAGGTCAATATACAAGATCATGGGTCAGGTCAATATATCATGTTTCCTTTAGGTAATTTTAAAGTAAGTTTTCCGATACTATCCTCTTTTCTACAATGCATATGAGTCGTCTGACTTTCTAAGCCATCAAATTGCTGGGAGCACTTCGTCTACCAGTTTTAAGATCTTTAGACTAGATACATGCAATGACCGGACTACTGTGCAATGCAGTGCATTTGACCGTTAAATGCCCTTTGCCGCCCTGGGGGAGGGTGGTGTCCTCAACGCCGATGTGAGATGCATATACCCCCTTGGCATCAGGGCGGGTGGGTCCGGAAAAAAACGTTCCGAACCTTTAAAACCGTATTTCTATTTCAATGTACTTGCCCGAGGATCGGCCAAATTTTGACGATATAATGCCCAGAACATATGTCATAATTCAACTTCCTAAATTTGTACGTAGGTAAAGTAAACTTTTTCGTGATCTATTAGCGCTGTAAAAGAATACGTGACAGATTACGAGTTTCCTTACTCTTTCCCTCTCCCAAAAAATGTTCCGAACTTGTAACGTATGTTGGACGCGTTTGGATAAGGATAGATATTTGAACTTTTGCGCAACCGTTTATAAGGCCCTTGTAGATGTTTTTACTAATTCTATATGAAATCCATTCATTTTTTCTCATTTTATTACCTTTAAAACAAACACCAACCAATACAACTTTTTTCACTGCAGTTGTATTTGAACACGTGAGCGATCGCACCTCCCTCAGCGCAGACCACAGCATTTAGTCGTCGCTTCCACTGCAGGATGTTTCGTCTGCCTGATGGTGTTCAGAGTCATTGCCTCCCATTCAGCCCACTATGCAAGCCGTCAAACTCCTCCAGGGAGTCGAACTTCTGACGGCGGGACTCGTACACCGCCTCTGCCAGGACGCTCCAGACACAGTCCAGAGGGTTAAGGTCGGGTGAGTTCTGCGGCCACTCGTGCTTGCCGATGAAGCAAGCAGGATGTAGCTCCTTTACACAGGAACAGAGAAACTGATGGGTTCCTAGTGGTCCAGTTTGCCTTCATCGGCAAGAACAAGTGACCGTCGAACTCACCGGACCTTAACTCTCCGGATTACTGCGTCTGGAGAGTCCTGGCAGAGGCGGTGTACTAGTCCCGCCGTCAGAAGTTCGACTCCCTGGAGGAGTTGAAGGCTGAGATAGTGGCTGCATGGGAGGGAGTGACTCTGGACACTATCAGGCGAAGCATCCTGCAGTGGAAGCAGAGACTGAACGCTGTGGTCCGCGCTGAGGGAGGTGCGTTTGCTCACGTGTTCAAATACAACTGCAGTGATACAAAAGTTGTATTGGTCAGTGCTTGTTTCGGAGTTCATAAAATTAGAAGAAAAAAATGAATAGATTTCACTGAAAATTAGCAGAAACATCTACCGGAGCCCTATAAACGGTTGCGCAAAATTTCCAATATCTATCCTCATCCAAACGCGTCCAGCGTACGTTACAAGTTCGTAACTTTGATTGAGTATAGAGAGAAGATGTAAGGAAAACTGGTAATTTGTCACGAATTCTTTACAGTGCAATAGATGACGACGAAATATACGTACTTACATACAAACTTCGAAATGAATATAGATATGTTTTGGCATTATTCCGTCAAAATTTCACGGTCCTCAGGCATGCACTTCTATATAAATACGGTTTTGAAGTTGGAAACGTTTTTTTCGGTCCACCCGGTATGTCAAACAGTCATGTCTACTGTCAGTTTAGATGAGACATGCCAAATTGAGCCGAACAGACGCCGATTCGCATTAAGAAAAGGTGTACAAGCCAAACAATATATAAAATAAAAATGACGTCATGAGTTACTTATACTTAGGGAGTCATAAGTCAGTAAAAACTCTTCCATATTTGATTTGGGTATCGTTTATGCTTGGTTTTCACATATACATATTCCGTTATTTTGAATATTTAAAAAAAAATGAAAGGCATGTTCTTTTTACTTTTAGGGTTAAAAAAATCGAAAACCCAAGGTAACCATTTTGAAAACAATTTCATTTTCGTACTTTTGATGTTGTTTTTTGCAACTTGTCTTACAACTCTATTTTCTACGAATTGTCAAGCAATTATCGCTTTTTCAAACAAAAATGACATGACATGATGTCGTTAAAAAGTCAGCATCTCCCGAAATGCTTCCCTAATTTCAGTGAAAGCTGGTGAAAAAGCGTAGAGTTGATGCTACATAAGGTACTGAAAGTTTGACGTTGCTATCTGTCATATTTTCAAGTTATTGAGAAAATCAGGAAGGGGATAAAATTTACCCTCCAGTGGAGCGCGGGTTTCAAGTCTCGTTAACAATGTATGAACATTAAAAACCTTAATTTGAATAAAAAGGAAGACAAGTGGTTACAAACTTCATTGGTTGCAATTATGTCCCCATTTTCGATGTAACAACTATTTTATATGGAAACAGCGAAGACTGCAGTAGCGCACACAACAAGAACACCAAACTTTTTGGAGACTGCAGTAGTGCACACAGCAGTAGCACAAAGCCTTACAGACTGCAGTAACGCACATAAGAGTAGCACCACATGCTTGAAACTGCAGTAGCGTACAACTACATACATACATACACTGGCGAATTCAGGGGGCATCAGGGGAAAATTCACCCCCCCCCCCCAACCAGCCTGAAATCGGCGCAAATTTACATATGTCCTGATGTAGGACATCTACGCATTTTTTACTAATAAAAGTTTTTTAACGTTAATCAATGCAAAAGGCAGCAAAATCAGACGAGTTTTTTTTAATTTGATGAAACTTTTTGGGGGTGATGCCCACCCCTCATGGCACCATAAACTGACGTTCTAGATCCACCAGTGCACACATGTACAGCAGTACCTCTAAGTACTGGAGACTGTAGTAGTGGCCAGCGCACACAATAACACATCGGACTGGAGACTGCAGTAGCTCATACGACAGAAGCACCACAGCAAGAAGACTGCAATAGATTACACAATAGTACCACCAAACTTTGGTGACTGTATTTAGCGTATAACTTAGAAACCACCAAGGCACCAGGAATTCTACTACATTTCTTAAACCCGGCCGCGGCGTAGGGTCCTCGCCGAACGCCCGCGCGTTCTTATTGGGGGTAAATATTTACCCCCCTCTTAATCTTCCGAACCAATAACCCCAGCGAGACGCGCAAGGCGGCGACGAAAGTGCTTAATGAAACGAACGAATGTAACCCGAATTTTTCAAGTTAGTCAAATGTAAGTCACTCAGTCACTGGAAAGTTTAGTTAATGAGGTAATGGTTCATACTTTCATATTAAAATCCTTGATTTAAGACTGTCAATGCCACATAAATCTCTAAAGTGATGACATCATTGCATTAAGTAAAAGTTGATGAAATTTGCTTGGCAAAATGTCAGGTCAAGGTCAGGGTCACAAAATGTCACTGTCACGAAGAGGTCAAAGTAAAGCCCTTGGACACATGTTTTAGGGGTTCATTTTTCACCTAATAATCGAATTAGAAACAGGTCATTTTTACAACTTGACCCCGTGCAAAGCAAGATTCAGGTCATCTAAAGCAAACACTGAAAAACTGACGAATATGAATAAACAATGCATGTTCTAGGTTAGTTTTGTCTCATAAACACAAGAATGACATTATATATCTGATCAGGTCAAAAAATCCAATAAAACTTATTTTGAAAATGATTCATTTACTACTGATGCTTGGAGGCAACGTCACTGAAAAACGAAGCTATACGTTGGAAAATTTCGGGTCTGGATCTTACACTTGGTTTCATAGATATATTCCGTTCTTAGGTACCTTTAAATTTTCAATTTTGGGGAAAAATTCTGAAAAAAAGTTTTTTGGATTTTTGGGGGTCAAAAAAAACCAAAATTTTGGAAATCGAAAATCTCATTCTTTAGAAAATAAATTTCCATTCTTATACAGTTTTTGCGTTTGCGATTTGCTTTAAAGCTATGTTTTCTACGATGCATCAAACATTTATCGTATTCAACCAAAAATGGCAGACATGACGTCAGTTTTTAAAACGTCATTTATCTCCCAAAGTTTCTCAATTTTTTCGATGAATTTTTTTTGGTAGACGTCAAATTTGATGCTGAATAATACTGAAACTGTGACGTCGTTTATCTGTTTAACCGTTTTTCAAGTTATGCGGAAATACGTGAGGGGGTAATATTTACCCCCCCTACGCCGCGCGGGTTAAAGGAAGTGTGCCTACTCTTTTGAAATGTCAATTTTTTACGGTAAGAAGCTATTGGTTTGATCATTGGTTACGATAGAATTCACGTCTGAAGCCCCTTTAGTTGAATTTTTACTTATATTATGTTTCTTTTCGGCATAAATGCATCTCACATCAGGCGTAACACACTCCAGCGGCAAAGGGCATTACAAATTGGCATTGCACCGTGCACTGTCAATTTGGTAATGCCCTTTGCCGCGGGATTGTGTTACGTCGATGTAATATGCATATATGTCAAACAGTCATGTCTGCTGTCGGTTTAAATTAGAAATGCCGAATGGAGCTGAACAGACGCCGATTCGCATAAAGAAAAGGTGTATACACAATTTGAGATGATTGAAACTCTGATTGATTGATCATAATGATTAAATGGAATAAATAACCAGTAAACCTCATTATAATTAAAAAAGAGATAAAAATGACAAAACTTATATGCAATATTTCGCCGTTGCCGTTTCTTCACAATAAACACTTTAATACAAAAACACAAAAATCAGCGAAACACAGTAAGAATCATAAGCACATGATATGTCTGAAAGGCCACTAGCGTTTTTCTAACCTGCTTCTTATTATCCAAATAAAGTATCTACATATTATTTACAATTTATCTATTCGCGTAACATATGGGTATGAATAAATACACATTATTAACATATTGTGATATTAATTGATTATCGTATACGGTAGATGCAATATACATATTATACATATTTAACAGGTCAATTTATGGTCCAAAATCATGCAAAAATATACAAAGTTATATCTATACACGTAACATATCTACATATTTATACTAAATACTAATCAATTCGTATATGGTATGCAGGAATACAAATATTATACATATTACATGTCAAATATGTTGAAAAAATATACATATGGAACAAACATCAGACACGTCTTAACATGCCATTTATAACGAATGATTAAACACTCAAGACATTTCGAAACACTGCTAAAAAAACTCACGTATATTTTACATTTTCGAAGTGCCTAAACATCAAACAACATGTAGTACAAGCAGGCTGAGGCTAACCCTAAGTCGCTTGTGAGTATCTAGTCATATGGGGAGTCAGGGGCCATGAGAAAGTTTTGCGTAATTAAGGGTTTGGTTTTTGGTCTCGAATTGCGATGATTCTTTGAGTTTTCTGTCAGGGCCGTCTGAAGCGCGAGCAAGAATGACATCTTTTGATTTGAGATGTCAGCGGGTGTTAAATGCTTGTTTTGGTGGATGTCGAATGGGGAGTCCATTCGCTTATTTTCTGCATCACCGAGGTGTCGTTAAATCTCCTTTCGGGATTGGCGCGCCTGCTCTCTCCGATATAAAAGGACGGACCATCAGGAGAGGTACAATCGATCCTGTATAACCTTTTTTTAGTGGCATCTTCCCCGAGCCCTGCTGGCATGCGTTGGACAGTGTCTGCCTCCACCATTCGGCATCCACCAAAACAAAGCAGTTTAACCCACCCCTCTGACATCTCAAAATCTAAAGTATGCATTCCTTGTACGCCTTCAGACGGCCCTGACAGAAAAGATCAAAGAATCTATCTGCATTCGAGGACCAAAAAACCAACCCTTAATACGCAAACTTTCTCATGCCTGACTCCCCCATACTGACTGATAACTCAACAAGCGACTTAAGGGTTTAGCTCAGGCCTTGCTTATGTACATACATGTGTTTGAATAGCACTCGAAAATGTAAATGTCGTGAGTTTTTTTAGCAGTGTTCGAAATGTTGAGTTGTTATAATAACATTCGTTTATAAATGCATGTTAGACGTGGTCTGATGTTGGTTTACATATGATATTTTGCACATATTTGACATAAGTGAGTGGGGGTATAAAGTTTGTTATATCCTGCATTATCCATAACGATATTTGATTGAGGATTATATCAAATATGTTCAGAAATGTACGTTGTTATAGATATAACTTGTATATTTTTGCATATTTGGACAAATTGACCTGTTTAATATGTATTAAATATGTATATCCTGCATCTACCGTAACGATATAACAATTAATATCACATATGTTAATAATGTGTATTTATTCATACCCATATGTTAACGCGAATAGATAATTGGAAATAATATGTAGTACTTAATTTGAAATAAGAAGCAGGTTAGAAAAACGCTAGTTGGCCTTTTCAGACATATCATGTTGCTTATGATTCTTGACTGTGTTTCGCTGAATTTTTGTTTTGTATTGAAAAGTGTTTATTGCTGATAGAAGCCGCAACGGCGAATATTCAATATAAGTTTGTCATTTTATCTCTTTTAATTTATTATGAGTTTGACGTTTATATTCCATTAATTAGACACATATTGACAGTTTTACACATCTTGTATATGGACAAAAAAAAAATCAGTTCAGAGTTCAGGCCAGCATAAAGTAAACAATGCCACGGTCACGTGACATCCTTTCCGCAGGGTTACGGTGACGATGCTATGTCACGTGGCATTCTCTCTCTCTCTGTGTGTAGACCGGCCCTCGGTATGCTTCAGATGTGGCGACAGGCCGGACGCAGCAGCTGATAGGCAGCAGACCTGATGTAAGGAATAAGTTTGGTAGGCAGTGTTCGGGTCAGCGCAGGTGGCCGAGATGACTGGGATTTGACTCATTATGCTGTACATAGGCTCAGCAAGTTTTCCGACAGCTCCATCACACAGGACTGACAGACTCATTAGCTGCAGCGATGAGGTAAGGCCCACAATACCAGGTCATACCAGTTACCCGCGGTAGATTGGGGTCATGTAAATGGCTCACTCAAGCTCCACTAACGTCGGCTGTTTTAATTTGAACTGGAGTGCAGCAGATAGCACTTTCTCCCTTTGTCGGAGACATATTCTCCTAACGGTATTCCCAACAGGGCCACGCCAGCCAGCCAGCGTGGGAAGAAGAAGCAGCAGCTCAGTGAATCAGGAATTCCTCCGCAGTATTATGCGATCTGCTGAGGCCCAAGTTCAAGGCTATCCAAATCCACTCAAAATAGATAACTTGCATTGCGTGATGATAAAGCGTAGACCTCTGATCTAGACGATTGAGACGTCTCTATTCGGTACCAATGACTCCTGAGACGGCGATACGATCTCTGGTAGATTCGATAATTGAAATTCACCATAAATGTAGCGCTTCCAGTGAAAACCAATTTAGCTGTTCATGCATCCATACCGCGCCTCAACCACCCAATGGAATGCGACTATTGTGTCATTGAATCACAGCTGGTTAGTCTGTCAGATGTATTTAATCTGTCCGTCAATCTCGCGTGAAACGGAGCGCCGCCCAACATAACGTCTTTATTCCAGTCACTACCGCTGACTGATGTTAATCCTGTGATTGATCACGTGATGTGAACGAGTTCGATCAACCACTATACGGTCTAAAATGTACAATTCAATCAACGTATAGGTATACGCTCCCGCAGATAGACATTCCAACTTAGAACGACCACTCATTTTCATGAGGGAAATTGGTTTGCAAGGCTTTATGCTGCCTTGACCCATCTGGAATCCAATTTCAAATTGTGATTATGACGTTTCTTTTTCATATTCTGTTTGCATATCCTGGTCATGCTATTCTTTGTCTTTCTGCATCGTCCATTCCCAGTTGGAAACCTTATGATGTCATTCGTTTTGAAACAAGCTTTGTCTATATGCACAATATGTATAGGTATTGTTTAACAAGACCCACATTGCACGTTTCTCCAGCATGGTCTAGTACGGGATGCAAAGTATTATGATAGCTTGGGCGTATATTGCACGAATATCCCAAAATCACTTTTAAGAATAATATTATCTTGCAAAATATAGTTTAAAGACACCAGTGGGATACATATTTGTTAATTGTCACCCCCTGGCGTGAATAATTTGTAATGACCACAAACATATAATTATAATCATATGTTTGTGGTCATCACATATCATATATCTATGTATTTTGAATCATGCTTGTTACCTTCGTTTCTATCGGTTCTTTGTGGTTACGAGCGAGCGCGAAGCGCGGAGCGAGTCCTCATTGAATACCGGATTTTTCTCACATATAAGCGGCCGAACCGGCCGGGCACCGCCGAGGCCAGACCGCGACGCTGTTCAGAAGCTTATATCTTTGAACCCCGCACCGAGTGACAAGCGGTTCTTCGCCATATGATCCCATGAAATTGAACATTATGATATGACATGTTTTTCTCATGTGATGGGTCAGCACAGCGCGTGACACGTGCCGGCCGTCAGGAGGATGTCAAAAGTATACTCCTCCTGTAGCTTGAGA